>JAAGNO010019568.1:21361-43407 GCA_033439905.1 Ceryle rudis | reverse complement strand
TGCTGGCAGCAGACGCTGCCTGGGAAAACAGGCTGCTGACTGCAGACAGTGCAGGGAGTTAGAGGAACTGAGCTGAATAGTAAAATCACTGATCAGAATTAGTTCTGTTCTCACTCAAACCAGGACAAACAGATGCATTCCTTTACTCACAGAGAGAAGCGGTACCTGTGAGGGTGAGGGAAAGCTTAAAGAACTGACTTGATGCACTCTGCTGTAGTAAAATCCAGGTTATAATACCTCTTCCTGATGAGTTTTAAAACAGTTTAATAAAAAGAAAAGATGCAGTTAAGTCCACGATTGAAGCATTTTGTAGGAGTTTAAACTTAATGTAGCAGAATGCATTGCTAGCTAAGAAGGTTAATGAAATCCGAGTATAAAGGGCGACTTCTCTCAGGACTGATCTGACATCTGAAGGGGCTGAAACCTGCCTTGGCTGTCTTTTTCCTTTATTTTTCTTTGGCCTGTAGTGGGATCAAGGTAGACATAACTGAGTTACCGAAGAGCTCCACAGCTAGAGCACAGCTGAACTGATGTTTTCCAACAGCAGTAATTGGCACACTGAAGCAAGTTAATATGATGGTGTATATTCAAAAATAGATTTGTTTTCAGTTCTTGCTTAAAGGCTTTCTTATCATCCCGAGTGATAATATGTACTTTGCATAAGGAATTTGACTGGTCTCTTTGGCTTAAACTATTTACTTTTACTTGCAAGTTAACTGTATCAGTAAGGTAATATAACTCTACCAAAACTGAGGGACATGATTCAAATTTTTTTATAGCCATCTATTTTTTCCTAAATATTTAGTTACTGAAGCAAGCCTCTGGATAGTTGGCGTTGTTTAGCGGCTACTTCACCAGGTATTCCAGTGAGGAGCAAAAATGAGCCTAGGTCTCTTTAAGTTCCATTTTAATGCCTTTCCTTGGAGCACTTCTTCATCTTTATAAAGCGTTTTTGAGCTCAGATGGTGAGTGCTATGTAAAGTGTTCAGGCTTCTTTATTTGTTTAGAGTCTTTTAAAGAAGATTATCATATTATTAATGGTACGTATCATTATGTATGAGATACATCCCCTTTAACCTTACAAGTAAATAAAAATCAAAGTATCATTATTATGGATAAGCTGAGATCAAACAAAGAAAAAATGTGGAAGTTTGCAGAAGTGATTTTTAACATGTTGATGTTCAGGGAACTTGGTGTCCCCCCCCCCAGCCTTTTTTTTCATTTGTTTGTTGTTTTTGAACTTTGCATAAGTGTGTGACTACACTACATTACTGAGGCCATGAAAAATGAACAGCCATTGTTCTGTGCCTGTAAACTAACACAATAAACCGAAGAGAGTTTATTTTTTTTTCTGAATGTTTTCAGACTGGAAGGAAGAAGTTAGTCTGACATTCCAGAGTTTTTGTTTGTTTATATGTTTTCTGTCTTTGTTGATAGTCTTTATGTAGTAAACAAGTATCAGCTATGCACTATATAAAAAAAAGTGAATAGAAGTTGTGGTTTTGGTCTTTTGCAACATGGGAGAGTAACGAGATTGAGTTTAAAATTATCAACATTCAGTAAAAGGGAAAGCCTGAACTTGATTAACTCCATTGGAAAACCCTTGCTAACTTTAGCTTGAGGGGGAAAATGATTTGGATCCCCTGCAGAATGGTTAGATGCCTGCCTTGGAAGATCTGGTGAAGACTTCACATGTTGAAGTCACAGATGACATCTGTGCTATTGCAGCACCTGAGCCCTTTCCAGTGTTGGTAGATACTAGGAAAACTGAAAACCGGAGAACAGCTCTTAAGTAAATGAGGAATTCTCTGTAGAAGAGAAACTAGTAGAGAATTTAAGTTGTGCACTGTATACTTTCTTCGTTCTAACCTTTGAATGCTCAATAATTTTTTTAGTAACAAAGGCTGTAATGAAATAGAGAGTTAACTGTTCATTATGGAGTCTTTAATTTATTATAAAGTAAATGCTTCCTAAGCACTTCTAAATTTATTTTCACAAGGCCTTTGGATGACAAAATGTGTTCCAGATTTTACTGTTGTAGGTCCAAATACAGAGACCAACATAAACAACTACTAACTTTTAATCTGTGATTAGATACCTTACACCTAATTTTAGAATTGCATAGCACCATACAGTCAGATGTTCAGAATGCCTCCCTAGTGACTTCAGATGAACTGGGGCTCAGCATCCCTGAAAATGAGACATTGAACTGTGGAAATACAATCCCAGTATTCCCTCAGAATCAGACTATGGCATTCATGCCCGTGAACAGACTGGGTTAAATGATTTGCTCAGCATCACATAAGAACTCTCTGACAGAGGTAAAATCTTCCTCGTTGGCATTTGGCTACTTTCGCTACAAAGTTCTCCTCTTACTCCTTCTTTCTTGATTGCATACTTCACAACATCTTTGACTCCCACGGACAAATCAAGACTATATGAGGTAAAGTCTATAATTAGCCCAAGAGTATGGACATCTGAGAAAGGAAACGGGGTATTCTGCTTCTGAGAAACAAATCCTGCACAAGGTAGCTCTTTTCAACTTGAAGACAGTTTTTAATTGGCAGAATGATGACTTCTGTCCTGTGGTGCCATCACCAAAATTTCTCTGGAGTTTAATCACTCTGACAGTGATGAATATTTTCCTGCGTGTTTTTCCGTGTCTGTGTTCTGCTGTGCCTGGTTGGTAAGGATCCCAAAATTCTCTGTGGCGCTTTGTTGGCACAAATTTGAAGTGTCTGAGTTTAAAAGTTTAAAATAAAGAATATTGCTAGTGCAGGATCTGCAGTTGTACAGCTGATTAGGAGGCAACTTCATGGAATAAGTATAGAACAACGTCGTTACTCACTTGAGGCTGTGAAACTGGAGGAAAGTAGTGAATTGGCCCTAAGTCAACAAATAAAACAGTGGGGGTTTTGAAAGGTGAAAATTAAAAGTCCTTTAGAGAAATTATTCACTTAAGTTTAGACTGGTGTGATAGATACGCAGCACACCGAAGCTGCCAGTTTAGGGGAACTCTTAAGTCTTTCTATTCAAGGAATTTGCAATAGCAGTTTAGCAGAACTCAAGCCACTGCTTGGCGCGAGCACCCACGGGTGGCCTTTAAAAAGCCTGATAACTCGCAATTGCTTGCATCATTGACTGGGACACTCTGACTTTCTCTGCTTCCTCTCCCCTTTCTGGTCACAGTTGATTTTTACCTTGATTGCCTCCTACTGCTGCTTCTCTTACACACTTGGAAGTCTTCCAAGAATTTGGGGCTCCTACCCAAAGAGCTGCTTGCTTTGGTGACATCCAGAGGATCCTAAGAGCTAGACACTTAAATATGTGTTAATTTTCAGACTGGTCAGTTCAAAAGATGCACAACACTCACCAGTCACTTGGTTTTTTTCCTGTTGTGTGTGTTGGGTTTGGTGGGTTTTTGTTTGTTTGTTTGTTTTACCCCTGCTTTATCTGTAGTGTCCTGTCTGTCACTCTCCTCTTCAGATTTGTGAATGGTTGGTAGGTCTGTTTAGGGGAGTTACGCGTTAGGGCAGCTACTTGGGTGAGGAAATGGAATTAATGGGCTTTAGGATACTCTCATGAATGACTGGAAGTGTGTCTTCTGGGTAATCAACCACAGTTACTCCCATATATGTATAGTACAATAGTTTTTTGTAAATAAAAGTACCAGGCAATTGTCTTGTTTAAACAAGTTTCTATTTCAGAGCCCTAAACTGCTCTTCTTGAATGTCTACTGTATAGAGTTTTTCTCGTATCTGATTGTTGCTTGCCTTTGCAAACCAATGTTGCAGAGCAGTACAAAAGCAACAGGAAGACCTGTTCCATGTCACAATGGACTCCATGTTAATGTGGAGTGGGGAGATGGACTTGCAGAGCTGACTAGAGAAGTTTACATCCATTCTTCTACACCCACAACTATGGAGTGTCACTTTTGGTGTCAGGGACTCAGAAAAGTTAGTTAGCTTGTAGACTGTATAAAACATGGTGCACATGACTTGTGTTGCTGCTGTTAACTCTATGGAAGAGTTCCTAAGAGACACACTACACAGTTACATGCACAAGTTATTCTTGGATCTTATGTTTGTATGCAGTGTGACAGTGTAGGCTTCTTGTGTTCATCAGCATGTTCATTGTGCTATGCTTACTGTCAGATTAGTACAGTTAATATAGAAAAGAGGCATAATGCACAACTACCTTTTTTTTTCTGATTTAAAAAAACCCAAACAAACAACTTCTGAAGCACAGGGGATCTTAGATTAAGACTCATCATTATCCCCGTCACGATGAGGTTTCATTTATGTCACCTAATAGGTATTGGAGGCTCTTTCCCCTCATCCTCTATTCTTTTGAGGCTAATTATAGTCAACATTTTACAAGCCACATCTTCAAAGTATTACTTTGATAGCTGTATGTGATTAGCACAGGCAAATCCAAACAGCTTTTGGGTTGAAGCAACTGATTTCAAATGATTAACCAGCCAAACTGATTAATCCTAGATATAATCACTTCATGCTGGTTTCCCATCCCTTCCTCCTCTTTCCCTCTGAAGCTGTGTATACTCATCCAAAGGTAGAAGGACAGTCTTTTTCTTTCCTCATTTTACATATTAAAGCGCAGGCTGCGTGGAACATGATGAAATAAGCTGAAAATTAAGAGCAGATTTTTTTTTATTCTCTTTCTGAATGATGGAAATTTAAGCACACATTTGTAGGAGCTTGTGGATCTAGACAGCCAGTCAACATCTCTTCATATTTTAAAAAGAAATTTGCCAGTTGCACTCAAATGGTACCTAACTCTCAGGTGTACAAAGATGGTAGAAACTATGGAGAAACAGGAAAAAAAATAGATGGTACAAATTCTGTATCTGTTCTCTTAGGGAGAGTGTATATGGCACTGTATTCTTAAAATGAGGAAAAGAAGCGTCAGTGGTGCTTTGTGAACAAGCTCTGCTCCCAGCTGGGACACTCCCATAGCACTGCCTGGCACTGGTACAGCCACACTTGTTCCTAACCTCTGAAAGCTCGGGTGGCATCCCTCTGGGTGTCACTGTGCCTGTGGCAGTTAATCTACAGTTGATCTTCCTGTTATAATGAGAACTTTTACATTCATTTAAGGATTCAAGCTTGTATTTCTTCTTAATGTAAAAGTTGCTCTTCTATTTGTATTTCTCTTGTGCTGACATAAAAATATGCTTCCCATATGACTCCATTTTAGTTTTCTACTTTGGGCATCTACCTTTGGGCATCTGATGGGTGCTGGGCCCATCACTTAGTTTCTTTGGGTCTTGTTTTTTCAGGCTGTAAACTGGGAATAATCCAACTTCCCTGTCTCATGAATGCCCGCTGATGGGAGTTTCCTACTCTGTCACAAAGGGCTGTACTGGTGGTATAATATAGACAAAGTGGTACCTTCTTGCCTTGGAAATGGCACTTGCATATGTTTTTATTTATAATAATGTCACCTGCATCAGCTGTATTTGCACTTGGAAAACCCCCATGCTCAAATATGTTTGATTTAATTTTGAACCTATTAGAGCCCAATTTTTCCTTAAAGCAATATAGCCCGACCTTACATTTTGCTGCTTTGGAAATGGCTGAATGCTAAAGCTGTAAAATACCTGTAATGCTTCAACAGAAGTATACATCCTCTTTGAGGAGTGACTGTGTGTTTAGCCCGGGTTCCTGCGGAAATAAGGATTAGGCAATTTTTCTGTTTGCTCGTCTTCCCTCTCCTTTTTGTGCTCCCTATAACTTCCAAATCGAGTTTGGCAAGCAGGTAGGGATCTTAAGACAACAGCATTTTTACAGATAGAAAGAAAAATAGTAGAGGAAAGAGAGGAGAAGTCCTATTAGGACCAGGCCGCAGTGATGTCAATTACTGTTAGACACCCGGGAATCCCGATGGGTGAGAGATGTAATGAACGCCCGCCTGTGGCAAAGGCTTCGCTTAGAGCTCGTCTCTCCTGAGTCAGGTACCTGCTGTCAGTCACAACACATGAATATGTAGGTAACCAGGCTGCCTTACTTGTAATACTTACAAATGTGCTTGGTTTTATGTGACCTGAGCTATGGATGTTGCCAGAGCAGACAGGTTTTCAACTGATTTGGAGGTGGAAAAAAGAAAATATATCTATATACTTGCATTACTGAAATCTTCATAGTTTGATTGTAGAAAGAATAGAAAAAATAGTAATGGCAAGTAATTGGCAAAAGTTTTAATGTGGTAGATGCTGTTCCAAGTTTTCTAGGCAAACTCAGCCTTTGTATGCTCAAGTAAAGCCTGCAGGCATTCAGCTCTTGCCTATATCTGAAGATTAATTTGGATCAAGGTGGGCAGTGGACTTCTGATAACTGTAGTACTTTACTCTGTGGGCTCTAGTTTGACAGTTAGTGTGTTATGTCTGTTTAACTTAATCTATTTCCAGCTTTTCTGGACTATGTCCATGTGTTGACAAGTCTGGAGTTATTTAGTGCTGTCTTCTCACTAATGGAAATACATTATGTCAGAAAAATGGAGATTAGGCAGGTGATATTAAATTCTTCTAGTGATACCTTCAGGGTAATTTCTAGATGTTGCAGTTCCTTAATGTGGGTGGCAAAGTGTAGCTAGTGCATAATTATGTGTTCTGTGTGCTGATGTGGATTTTTTTTGTTTGTCTTTTTATTCCAGGACTCCACTGTTGTGACTCCAATTATACTCAGAACAGATCCACAGGGATTTTTCTTCTACTGGACAGATCAAAATAAGGTAAGACATAAACTTCCTGCTCAAGAATGGTTCTTTGTGTTTTCTGTGGTGTGATGGGCAGGAATCGGGAGGCTTCGCATGCCGGTACTGGCACAGCAGACAAGTGTTAGATCAGCTTATGTTCCTCCGCTCTTCTGGGGAGCAAATACAGTGGGCCTGTGGCTCATCCCTGATGCACAAAACATGGAGAGATGGATTTGGTGGGTCTTAGCCACGTTAATGGTCTGATGGCCAGTGAGGTGTGTAATTGTCCTGGTTTACAGGCAACGATCATTTAGGATGCTCTTGTGGTGCATAGCTGGCTTGTGGTTTCTCTGTCTTGCCTTCTGTACATTGAACATTTTGGACATGATGCACAGCAGACCCAGAATTTGCAGCGGCCAGAGCTGCCTTTGAATTCTTCCTCCTGAACGGCCACGTGGTCTCTGGCCATGCCTGGTGGGCCACATCACCAAGTTCTTACTAATCCTCGCTGGATGCTTACTTTCTTTTAAAAACATTCCAATATGCTTAGATCACTATGATGGCCAGGGAGCTGTTGGGAAAGCTCATGGCCTGATTTAGCGCTGCATTACTCTAGTTTCATATCCATGTCACCCCTTGAAATTATTGCTGTCATGTTTCCAGCTGTTGGAGACTGTGGAGCTGCACGGGGGTGAAAGAGCAGCAGTACCCTGAGCAATTGGGTGCTGTTTGTTTCATATACCATATCAGATACATAACAGAAAATAATTGTTGCAGTTATTATAGCAAAATATGGTATCAAAACTAGGAACTGAATGAGTTCCTCCTTTTTTTACAGGTGAATTTTCAAGTACTTATGAAGCAAGTGCTTGTACCAGTTCCAAGTTGAAAGCAGTGTTAGAATGTAGTAGTGCTTGAGCTTTGGCCTTGTGTTGGGGTATATGCCAAAATGACTGAAGTATGTACTTGTAGCATCCTGGCCATGGAAACCTGGTTTACCGGTTGCGTAGCTGTTTTTCAGGAGTTCATGTGGATTTTATGTTTAGATACCAGTGCAAAAATTGCTTGAGGAGGTAGCAACCATTAAATGTGCAGACTGATCAGGAAATTTCTGTTACATTATGTTTGTCTTCCTACGTTTGCTTTTCAGAGGAGATGGAGCACAATTTTGAGTCAGTGTATTTGGAAATTATATCATGGAATTATAATGAAAGTCTTGTCTTTGCTTGTGCCCGCACAAGGTTGTGGTGGGTGATAGTGGGTTAACCTGTTGACAGTCCGGAGTTGTTAAATTACTGCCCAAAGAAGCGAAGTAAATACCCTCAGAAGTTGAAGGCTCTGAATGATTTATACCAAGCCAGTAGCTATGCCAGAACACAGTGCAGTCTTATGTTTTGTTCCTTCCCTTGCATAAACTAATTGTATAAGCTGAAAAAGAATGGCAAATGTTATCATAATAAATGGAAACACAGAGTTGATTGGAGAGTTTATTTCACTTTTAATGTGTTTGGCACTAAGACCTCCTTCAGTTTCCTACTGTTGTCTGTAAAAACAATGTCTTGAAGTGATTCTGTGAGGAATAGCTATTTATAGATTTGTTGTTCTCATATTCATGAAAAAAATGTATTTATAATGCTCAGAGCATTTTTTAAAAGGCTGGGTATTTGTACAAGAGATGTGCCAGTTTGATTTTTAAACTTGCAAATCAAGCCTCTCTAAAGGGCAGCAAGAGGGATTTTTTTTTCTAGTTAATAATTCATGACAGGTAGGTGAAGCTTGTTTCTAAACCCTATCCTATTTAAAGAAAGTAAATATATTTCCACTGGTGTGCTGCTAGTGCAAGGAGCAGGAAGGAAATGCCACTTTCTGCTTTTGCAGAGAATGGTTGGGTTCATGTTTATTGTGACATTACAAATATATTAAAAAAGGAGGTGATATAGGAAACTCTCTTCATTTCCTTCTCTGTGTAAAGTGATCCTTTGATGACAGTGTAAGTATGTGAAGTAGTAATATCAGGACAATACAACCTCTATGTGATTGCTTTCTCTTTTTTTCTCTTAGTTATTAATTTTTAAGGAATTGATTTTGTCATAACCAGGGTGTGTTATTTTCTGCCTGTGGAAGAATGGGCCTTGCTAAACAAAGGGCTGAACTGATTCACCCTGAATCAGCAATCCTTGCAGCTAGATTTGCAGCCCAGTTGGTGAGTCTGGGTAATGCTGGAGTCAAACAGATGGTGGATCAAAAAGGCTGCCAGTGAAGTCATTCATACTAAGAAGGTTTTATATACGTGACCAGTGTGGACTTTTAACTTGATGTCCCCTGTAGCTTTCTAAAAAATAGGTTAGTAGCAAGTTCTATAGTTTGCTTTGCAGGAGCTGTGTGCTCCTGATAAATCATCCTAGGTCTGTAGCTTCAGCCCCGTGAAGATCCATGCCTCTTATGCCAGGCCACATGTGAAAGACTAATGGTGGCCATTCTTGTGGTATGAGATATGAGGCTTGGTGGAGCTATCTTCTCATCGTTTACTTCTAAGAGCAGGAACAGAACTTGGAAAGATGCTGAAGAGGGAAAGAGCCCCAGAAGTCTGCTTTGCAGCAGAGTAGCCATCTGACAACTTAAAGGCAAAGTCAACAGTAAACTAATTGCTCAAGACTGCTTCAGTGCAACATAAGTATCTATGTGCCTTTCTCTTTTCTTCATGACTGCGTATATTTCTGTATTTAAGTACATTTTGGTGCCATCAGTAAAGATAATCCTCCGGAATAAAGTCATACACAACATTTTACTATTTTCTGATAACAATGAGGAAATTGAAAACCTCTTGGTTTAAACAGATGGCAGGACAGCTTTTTGATTTAAATTGTATTTTTTCAGTATGAAATTCCTTTGTTGCTGAAGGTTCTGGAATATTTGCTTCATCTGTATGCAGGATGCTGGCTGATTTCTTATTATTACTTGAATGATTCTCAACATGGGTTTTAAAAAAGAAAAATTAATTAATGTGACAAGCTAGCGTCTGTTCCATAACTTATTGTTTCTATAATGTTTCTTAACTATAGCAAACTCAGACAGCATTCATTGCATCGTTTTATTTTTACACACTTAAAAAATATTTCAATTCCTTCCTACTTTTTAAAAAAATAGCATGCAGTTTCTTCCATTTGTTCTTATTCTGGTCATGAATGTTGAAAAAAGATAAATGAGAACTCGACCAGGTGAAGAGAAAGTCTACTGGAATAAAAAGGAGTGATAATGAAAAGCATTTCTCAGGAGATGAGAAGAGGCTGGAAGCGTTTGGTGTGTTTAGCCTAGCTAGCAAAGCCAAGCCAGACAGACGCTGATTTTGAGAAGAAATGGGTATTGTCAGACAGTTTGTGCATTATTATTCTTCCATCCTTTAGATGGAAGTTATGTTACACAATCAAATGGATGCGAGAAGACAACACATCCATTGACTCAGTGTAGTTCTGACACAGCTTAAGAAAAGGAGTAAAAGGAAGAAAGCAGCTAATTGCTTTTGTGGTGGAGCTATTTAGGTTTTTAGAAGTCTGAGGATGGTATAATATGCTGTCCTCTTCATCCCACTAGCATGTACTGATTTATTCCTCTTTATTTTTAAAGCTAAGTAAATACACTGACATGGCAGCATGCCAGAAACAGGCTGCAGACTCAATTTTATCCACAGCACCATGAAAAGTGATCAGCTAACAGTCTATGTCATGAAAGCAAACTTAAGTGTCCAGTCCTGGGGCTTCAACAGCGATTTCTAAAGCCTTCTGCAGAAATGTTGTAAACAGTTGATGATCCCATTTGTCCAAAGGAAGTTTGTGCTTACAAACTACTCCAAGTGCCGAGATGATACTTAGTCTGTAGGAGGGGATGTGTGGCTGAAGCTTCCCTCCTTTGCTGGTTGCAGTTAAGAGCAATAGCAGAGCCCAATCAAATGGATTAGCAAGGTGTCCCTGCTTCAGAGGCAAGCTTGCACAATTCGTACCTCAAGCTAAGTGTGTTTGTGAGAAGGTGAGGTGATGAGACCACAGCAGTACAGAAGTACCTGCAGACAGCTACTTCCCTCAGCTCTGGCTTGCTCAGACTGACAGACTAAAGGCAGAGAGACTTGATCTGTACAGCTTTTTAGTTAATGACAGTCTGGCAGTTTTGAAGGGAAAGGAGCAGGGTTAATTTCTCCCCTTACAGGGATAGGCCTGTTTTTATGTCTGAACATTGCTGACAGAACTGGTACTAATATGCTGTAGCTCAGCTACAGAATGAGCTTGCTACAAGCGCTTGTAGTAATAATTCTGTACCCTGAGCTGGAGCTTTCTCATTTCATGAAACTGCATGAAAAGGTTCCTTCTGCTAAAAGAGTCCTGGAAGGTCCTTTCCCCTCATGTCCTGAGGTGATCATGAGTTTCTTTGGTCCTGAAAACCCAATGGAGACTGCAGAGTGAATGTGTGAAATGGAGCCTGAGGGCTGTAGGTAGGATGCTGTAGGATTAGGCTTATTCCTTTACAGTGTGAACTGAGCATGAAGCTACAGATGGACTGCCTATGATTTTTTGAGAATGGAGGTCACAGTCACTCGCTGTATTTTATTTGGAAGTTCAGGGAGTGAGGTGTTTCAGGCTCTTGAAGATGGGGGAAGTCCCGTGGAGGTGATGCTAATCTTTTGGCACAATTAGATGAGTTGGGTTAGTATCCGTTTTTTTTAAAACAAGTCACTCACATGTTGGAAGAGGTGACACGGAACAGTTTTCGCTGGAAGTCTGGATGAGGACTCCCCCAGGACGAGGAGTTGTGGTGGTGAGGTTTTGTTTCTTGATGACGCTTGGAAATTGGGAGTGAACCTGAAGCAGCTAATAAAATAATAGTGGTGGCACAGCAAATAATCTGGGCTTTTTCCTGGGTTTTGCAGTCTTCTTGATTCATGAATTTGAGGTGTAATGTTAGGAGCCACCACAGTGGCATTACAGACTTGAGACCAGGGATGATGTTGCTGGAATGCAAATGGAATTTTTTGGATAAGCAAATGACCCCTAAATATTGACATCCAAAGTTTTGTGTCTGTCATGTTTTTAATGGGAAATGGAAGAGAATCTCTTCAAGCCTGCAAGTGCTTGCTAAGGGGCTGGTGTAACCATTAGGCTGAGCAGTGCAGAAATTGGAAGTAAAATTCTAAAGGCGAGTTCTTCCTCCAGTGAAGATGCAGTTATGTGATATGCAGCTTAAAAATTGACTTGTCGAAAGTAGAGAAGCTAGCTAATCTGTAACAGAAGCTCTCAGCTTGGGGATCCTGACACTGACTTGGAGGAGCTGAATGTAAAAAGGATTCAAAGGTTGAGCTTCTGCCTCTGGTGGCAGCCCAAGCAGTAATCCTGGCAAGTTCACCTGTGTGTATTTGCTTTCTCTTTCATACAGATGTAACGCCTTGCCTGTATCTCCAAAGGCAGTACCTAGGAGTCTAGAAATAAATACCAGTACATGGCCTAACACACATCCTGATGGATCCATGCTGCAAACTGTGTGCCAGTGCCATTTTCAGTGAAGAACACTGCCTCTTTGCTGGCTTATACTACAGAGATTGTGGTATTTTGAAGTGAGGAAAATGTCTAACTTAACAGTTAATGCAGTAGGGGAGTCCATCTAGCAACAGTTCATGGTCACCTGAAAGTTGTAGCTGATGTTTTTTCACAACCATTTAAACATCAACATGAACGCAGACTAAAATAAGATGGGGAAAGTGGTAGGGGATTGCCACAGGTAGTGAAAATGGGAGGAAGTATTTCATGGAGGTCAGTTTCCCATCAGACTGCCGATTTCGTTTTTAAAAGGAAATCTCTCTGCTTTCAAAACATGGAAATTGTTCAAGGCCCATTAGGGAAATGGTACTACATCAAACAGAAGATCTCTAATAAGCATTTCCCACTACTAAGTATCTCCTTTATTGCTGTGAGGGAGGCAAGAATAGAAAATGAGCTTTGGGTTTAATCCACAACATAGGTCCAGTTTCTGAAATGAGGAAGCCAAAGGGCTTCAAAAAGGGAGGATGACTCTGGAGTCAGCCAAATTTAGGTACTGTCAAATTCTCAATGGAACAGTTATACTTTGTGGTATGCAAGAAAAATATCCTTGCTGTATAATTGACATTGGGTTGTGACTTTCCTGTAAAGATGAGATTGTAGGTTGTCTTTTGTTAAGAGGTGCTGAGACTTGGTAAGCTTTGGCTGTAGATAGCTGTAAATGTTAAAAAAAATAAATGGAAACGAGTTATTGTGCAAGAGACCTTTGTGGTCTGGCTGCTGGAAACTGTTTTGTTGTTAACAATTTTCAGCTTAAATATTTCAGAGAACTTGTGGCCAAGTCCACATATACTGACTTCTTCAGTGGGGTCTGTCAAGCTTACAAATGCTGTGTGACTTAAATAAGAATTTTCTTCCAATTTGCATCTCATCAGGTCATAATATCATTTAATGCAGCAGTAGATTCCTGTCCTTAACAGCAATGTATGTTTTTAGGAAATAGGTGGGAGTTGGGAGACCTGAGTACTTGCCTCTTCTTGGTCATGATTTGCTCAGCAATGGGCTGCGCTACATCCTTGTGCATGCTTCCCCTTCTACCCTGACTGCGTTGGTTTGAGAAGTCCCCTGTGAGTAGGGCTGCAGGAGGGACAGCCTGCTAAGAGCTGAAGTAGCACCAGCTACAGTGTGGTTCCAGTCTGCTGCAGTACGCGTGCTTTGGTGTTGGAGATGTTAATGCCTTCTAGCCAAGAAGGGCTGGTAGTAAATGGAGACGGTGTGTTACAAGCTAAGCCTTCAGTCTCTTTTCTCCTTAATTAAAAAAGTCTCTTGTGTTCATGCCTGCAGCTTGTTCATAGACTTGGTTCAATACGCAGCATTGGCTTTGACTGACCTATTATTAGCACAGTTCAAAAACTGGTTTCTAGGCCATCAGCTTTCCTGATTGTTGGGAGCATGAGAGATCTCTTGGTGTGCCTGTCAGATTGCCTTCTCTGCTGAAGCTCTGCCAGTTCAGATACTTCTTTCTAATGCTTCATATCCTAGATCTTTCCTCTCCCCACTATGCTTTCAGTTGTTGGTGTTGATGATGATGATGTTGTTTTTTAAAGAAACCTCTTTGAGAGAATTCACTGAAAATAATGATCTTTAAATAACATATATTCTGTCTCCTTGCAATCTTCCTGTGTGAGTGTATGAACTTTTGTACTAATACTTGATTTACGTGCTTTAAGGCTTTTTACCATTAAATTCTGGACTGGACCCTGCTTCCCCATCCTGCCTTTTGCTTTCTCCTCCAGTCTTGGTATTTTACAGCAGCTCTGCATGCTTGCAGCTGGCATCACACAGAGCAGAAATAACAAACCCCTTGGCTTGTATGTGCGGTCATAGCAATGTACTCCACAGTACAACATGGCCTGCCTTCTTGATGCCCTTAGCTTTCAAGCTAAGGACAGAAGACACTCGGTAGGATCCTTTCCTAGAGAATTGTTTTTCGGTCCCATCTTCTTTACTTTAATGACAACTTTTACTGTATATCCCAGAACAGGGAAGACACGCAAACAACCTCACGCTAGAAATCATAGGAGTTTTAGGTTCACTGTATGTGTCTGTGTGGCTGTTACTTTTGAGCATTTCTAACTACAGAGATGCTGTTTACATTGCCAGTCTTCTCAAAATACTCTGCCGGATTGGGAGGTCTGTAAAATCTGCAGGCAGCCTCAGCTTGTGGTGTGTATATTCTCATCTGCAGCCTGGCTTTCCATTTTCCTGATGTTTTGTGCTGCTCTTCTCCACAGGCATTGATTTTGCTGAATTATTCTGAATTCTGAACTAGCTCTGGAGGATGTCAAACCCCCCAAAAAGGGGAGGCTGTCTCCTGAAGATGCTGTGCCTTGCCCTGGCTGCATGTTGTGTATGCGTGCATGTGCTGCCAGTAGGCAAACCGCCTTTTCCATCTTTTCAGTGTTAGGGCTCCTCACCAGGCAGGAAATGAGTATTCATCTTCATTACTTCCACGTAGACATGTTTTCCAGTGTATTATGACTTCTTGACGTCATTGTCCATCATTCACTTATTAACAAAAAACCAATAATAGGCGTATATTCTCATTTCTGATACCTAGTTTACAACATTGTAGCTCTACTGATGTCAAGTTGTGATGTAGAGTATTTAGGTTTGTCTTCATTCATATCACAGGAAAAGTAATTTCCAGTATCTGAATTTTTTGTGTGGAGATTGAGCCTGCTTTTAAGACTGGCACATGCCTTTATTCAGGATTCACTCTGCATTGTGAAATAGGAACAAGATTTGCTATTATAGAAGAGAACTTCCAGTGGTTAAAAAACGTGTTTAAATGCCAAATCTCCAGGGCATGTTAAACACTCGTCTGTCCAATTAGCCCAATGACAATTTTGTCCGAGGGGGTATATATAACATTGCTATTTCATGCCTGCGGTTACACATCAAAAATGAAATTCTACCCCTCTGCCACATCCCAAAGAGCTCTTGTACTGTCTAGAGGCTGGGATTTACCACAACCTACCTCAGTCACAGTGTGCCCGCAGAGCTTTACTGAGCCTCTTGCTACCGCCACAGCTGCAACCTCTGCAGGCACCATCAGACTGGTGGTGTGCTGTTGACTGCCTAGCAGAACATCCCTGCCTGCTCCAGATGACCGAGTCTGCCTCCAAAGTGGAGCAGTCCGTGGGTTTTTAGCCGATATTGCACAGCTGTGCTGCCAGCTATTTCAAGAACTGTTTATGGAAAGCTAGCTTGCAGCTGGCCTAAGCGACTGCTGTCTTGCTGATCACAGTATGTTGAACACATTGTGTGAATTGGAACATATTTACCTGTACAATGTGTCTCCCTTAAGAGGACTATGGATAATTTGGACAGGTGTTTTACTACCCAGGGAGATGATTATCTCTGATTGATAAACAGCAGTAAGTGCTGTTTAACAAGAGTAATAATAAAACTATTGATCAGGAGGGTACAGCTGTCAGGTACAAAGTGATGCTCATTGAAGCCTTTGTTAAAACATTACTGAAATTTTGAAGGAAGTTTTTTTTTTCCTCTTTTATTCTAGCTGCTCTGGGTTTACTCAGGACAGTTAGACATTCTGCCTTATTTAATTAGAAAGTTCTATGATTGGAACAGTAATGCCTGAAAGTTAAGAATATGGCCCAAATATATACAGGTAGTGCCATTAGAGAAATTTATGTAATTTATCTTAGCACTTCTCAACTTTGAGACTGGGAAGTATCAAAAATATTCTGTACTTAAGGGAACTTGAAGAACAATACAGTACGTTACAAAAGGTGGCTTTCTTCTGTAATTTCCCTAAAAAAAATAAAGAAATAAAATAAAATTGAGGTGATTTTCTTTCCCTTTTAATCCAGATTTGCTTGCTAAATAGTAAGATAAGCATAGCATGTTGCTAGTGAAGAACATTCTCCTTCAGAGCTGTTTCTCCGCTTGCTTCTGACATCCACATTGCTGTGGCTCATCTTAAAGTCATCTGTGAGGTGCTTCTGCCAGTCGGTATTCCATAACCAGGTCTTTACTCTGTCACTAGCCCATGCTGTAATTACAAGCTCCCAGACATGCTTGAAGGGAAGCTGGCATTGTGCATGTTGAGCAGCAGCAGTGCTGTTCCAAGCAGTCTGAGTCTTGCGGCTGTCATCCCCTTCCTAGCAGTCGTATACCACAGTAGAGCGTTAAAGATCATATATGCCTCCCTTGCCCCAAGAAAATATCTGATTACTATGATACTTTGGGGATTTGAAAGTAGCTGGAACTTAGCTTTGCAGTTCCTTAGCTTGGAGCTTTTTCCCTGAAGTTGTAATTGGTTATAATAATACAATGGCCCGTAATTCAGTGGGGTGGCTAATAAGTAACCGGTACTTGACAGCAAATGAAAATGCTTTAGCAGTTGAGTTAAATAATGTGTCTATCAGTGCCCTGTAGAAATGGTATTTGAAAGAACGTGGTAGACAGTGTGCTTTCTGTAGGTGCAAAGTACATCCTTTCTGTAGGTGTGGTGGTTTTGAGTTGATTGTAAACTACCTGTATGCAGAGTAAGTTGGCTTACTTATGTAGAATGATATCAGTAAGTGTCATAGTCTAAAGTTGTCTCAGATAAATCTCTGGCTTTGCATTTTACCCTTTTGCAGATATACCGGGAGACAGAAACTTACAGACATTTTTGCCAGTGAATGTTGCTGGGAAGAGCCTGAGATGCTGCAGCAGCACTCTTGTGGCACAATGATGTCATATATTCTAGATGGATGAGGTGAAAAGCTTCGCTCATTACGGTTGCCTACAGTATATTTTAAATAGTGGAAAATCAGTTTGAAAAGCGGCACTGCTTTGCTGCTGCCAGAAGTAGGTTCTCAGTGTGCTGACTGCAGATGTATCTTGTCACTGACAACTCATACCAGTATCTTTTGCATATCCAGATTTAGATCCTTCTTTCACATACACTGAACTTTCAGTATTTTTACTGAAATCAGGAAGGGGATACAGAAAGGGGATATAGGTAAGATAAAGCACACTGGAGGTCTAGTCAGCCATTCTGATTTGCAGATTGAAATATTTGCACTAATCTCCATAATCCGATATTTCACTGACAAAAATCATTCTGGCTTCGTAACCTTTGTGTAAGGGGAGAATTATCTACCCTTTTGTAGTTACAGTGGTGGCAGGGAAGTATCTTAGCCTCCTCAGAAGTCTTGTTACCAACCTAGTTGTTGAAATAAGATACCTTAATTACTCGAAAATGTCTTTTCTCTTGGTTGAGAAGTAACATTTTTTTCTCTCTCTCTTTTTTTTTTTTTTCTTCTTTTTTTTTTTTCTTTTCCCCCCTTCCCCTCCCCCTGGCATTTCATTCAGGACTTATTAGGGCTTAGGCTATAATTATGTGTCCTCCTTCCCCTCATTGCTTCTCCTGCCTCAAATTCTGCTTCATGCAGAATGGCTAGGATCTACATACACTGCTTCCTCTTGATTCATATCTGAGTTTCCTGGGCATGTCCTGTTCTCTGTTGCAGAAATTTTGCCTGTGTAGGAGGATGGCTTTTGCCATTTTTCTTTTCAGTTTCTGGATGGCCTGTACGGTGCTCATGGGCTGTATAGCTCTGATACATCCATGTCATGTTAAAAGAGCTCTTCACAGATTGCCTTCAGAGCAGGTTTAAAATGTGAGAGAGACTTGCAGATGGTTGAACTGACAATTACAAACATAATTGTATATGACATGTCATTTTGTGTCACCTTCTTTAAAGTGCATGTATAATATTGTCGCCAAAAATGTGGGCCTGAAAATAACATAAGGCTCCTACCATTGCAGAATGCAGGCATTTAGCCATAGCAGCCCATCCACGTCCTTTGGATTTATTCTGGTACTCGGTCATGGCCACTCAGCAATTTCCCTGGATTTATGCCAGGAAGATGGCTAATGGAACAGTCTTTTTATGATCTGTTTAGCTAAATGGCTATAATAATATGGAATATTAGAGTAACAGATGCTGTTGACCATCCTGCAGTAGATCAAAGTTTGTATGTACAGGAACTATGTACTTGCTTTCAGAGTCATGTGTATAATTTGGAGCTTCTCATTTGTTGCTATGGTGTTATATTATCAGAACAATGAGAAACAGAAGTGGTAATTTTAATAAATTAATTCAAATGTGCCAGTCTGCAACAGTCCCAATTCAGAGCCTAAAGATTTGTTCTTTGGTATCAGTAGTAACACAAAAGGATGCTCTATAGATGACTTTCAGACATTGGTGGCATCCGAGAGTTTCCAAAACTTGAAATGCGAGTCCAAACTTTTTAAAACAGTCCTATGTCACGACATTTAAGACATATTTGGCTCACATTGCCACTGCAATTTTGTGTGTCCTCAGAATATAGCCCCTGAAGCACAGATGACCAGCACCTGGAGTTGGCTTTTGCCTTCCAGGATTCTCAGGGTTGAGTCCAACGTTCAGCTTTAACTGCATGGTACTGAGTGTGTTGGCCAGCAGGTCACGCCACCAGCTTCCGAACTGGGCTGGGCGGTGAAGAGAGATGGAAATGAAGCATGCAGCTGGTGACTCTGACTAGACTTTCTTCTGTGAACCTTTTCTTGGAAAACAGGGTACTTCAATCTTCTTGTTAGATAAGAGTGACTGACCAGTATGAGATCTCTCAGGGTCTAGAGAAACTTACAGTCCAGCCTCACTATGCCTGATTCAGAAGAGGGATTTGAAGCATGGAGCTTTAATGTCTGTATCTGAGATTGGTGAAACTGAGCTGTTGCCACTGTGTATTAATTTTGTACATTTGAATTTAATCTATGTGAGGATGACACCAACACGAGGATAATCTCTGAATCACGAGGGCTTTATAAGTAGACAGTAAATTCTCCAGAGACTAAAAAGATGCCAATTGCATGGGTATGACTGAAAAAGAGTAAGATCTAAGGGAATTAAAAGCTTCATACATAATCTTAATGGACTGCTTCAGAAATGGTAAAATCTGTTCCATTAGTATAATATCCTAGTATCATTACATACGTTGTTTAGTTGGCTTGGCTTTATGTTTGGAATATAGATTGTTAGGTGGTCTGAATGTTCATATATTGATATCATTAATTATGTTGTTAACGATTTACAGAATTAGCCTGAGAACAAGTGAGTTACGAGCTGTGGAGTCATACGCCAAACAAAATGGCATCGTTTCAAGTCAAAGGCCCAAACTGAAAAGTCTACTTTTGTGCCCCTTGAAAGTCTAGAAAATTTAAGACACAAACTTTGTATCATTCAAGAAAAGAATTGCCCTGTGGCTCTCTGGCTGAGCAATGAGCTCTTCATAAACACTGTTCACACGCATGGAGTATGCTTGAGTATACCAGAAATGTGTTTCTACATAAGAGAGGTGTGTGCACGGGGAAGGTACCAGGCTTTGAAGCTCGGTAACATATGAGAAATGGCAAATCTCAATTTAACCTCAGTGTTTCAGCAGAATGAAGATTGGACTGAATAGAATTACCTGCAAGCATCATCAAGGGGACTCCACTTAGGGGTCAAAGCAGTTATTACCAGTCAGATGATACTGTTCACTTCAGCATTTTGGTTTTTTTTGTTTTCTTCTCCCCCCCCCGCCCACTTCTGCAGGCTTGCAAGAATTGCAGCAGAGATAATTTTGTGTACAAGGATAGTTCTCAAAGGTAGTGACAGCTGATTGCTTGCTATCATCTGTCATTGCCCTCTGCCATCAGGTGCACTAGGTTGGAAAGAGTTCTCAGAGGGAATCTTGCCAGTTGGCCTCCAAATTCATCCCGCTAACACTGTAAACTGATTGCTGCCTAATGATGCAACTTACCACAGATGTAGCTTTGATATTTATTATGGGAGGAAAACCATCTGACCTATGAGCTCAGGGTGGTATTTTAAGAGCCAGGCGGCACACGGCCAAGGAATGGATATGGGCTTTTGAGTGGGACTGGTAGTTACCCTGATGGTTGTGATACAGGGATTGAAGTTACCCCTCCTTTTGTCAGGGAGGCCCAGGGGTTACTGTGCTGTGGACCACAACAAGTAGTATGGAGAGGAGTTGGGACTGCTGCTCATAGCTTAGGCTCTCACCAGAGTTTATTAGGGCTGTGGAGGAGCCCTTCCTTCCTGTGGGGGTGGTCTTGTCTCAGCACTATTTGCAAAGCAGATCTACACCCTTGTTTCAATAGTTTGGGTTGTTTTTTTAGTATTTTTTTCATACAGGATTCTGTAGGTGCATATAAAATTAAACAGGCTAGCTTGCAGAATCAGACTCATTACTTTCAGTGTAAGGAAGCCTTCTTACACCGAACGGAATGCTTCTGGAAATCTTGAATGTCAAGTTTGACTTTAGTTATAGCTATGGGGAGTAGGAAGAGACATTAGTACCTGCTTACTGTCATGTAAGGCAGAAGGAACAATTCTGGTTTAAATCTAAACTTGCTTGGATTTTGTTAAAGATTAATATTGTGAAGTTATTTCTACCTACATCTGTACTTCTCCCTGCACATATTAGTTGAGGTGAAGACGCAGTGCTCTAACTGGGATTTGCTCAAAGACACATGCCATATTCTGTTGTGGATTAATAAAGTTATGTTCTGTTTACTTTGGGGATAAATCCTATCTCGTGTGTCTAGATGTGCCTGTTGGCTTTGTTGTTTGGTGGTTGGTTTTGTTTTTTTTTCAGAGATTGTCTAAACATGCTAGAGCTTTAAATGTACCAGAAACACTGACCTGCGTGGCTGTGCTTTTCTCCCCTCCACACCCCCACATCCCCTGTGTCTGTGTCCCCCCCAACTCACAAAAAGTCAACATACCTGTGAAGTGAATGATATCCCAGAAGAGAGAATGTCTTTGCCATTCGTATCATAATATTAGCCAAAGTTTGTTCCAGAGACCTGAATTCCTGTCAGACAGCTACTAATTAATAAACTATTGCATAAATCAACAAGATAAGGGGAAAAAAAAACCCCAACAATGTATTGCAAGATCCTGTATGATCTGGAAATCCTTTTTTTAATTCTTCATCCTGTCTCTGATACATGCTGATCACAAAATGAATGATGTGCATTACTTGGTACACTTGCAGAATGTAGAAAAGCCTTTTCCTATTACATAAATTGTTGGTTTGACCTGTCCGCTTCTTGAAAGTCTTCCGCATCCTCTAGTCTTTTCCTGGTTTACAGAGCAAGTGACTTAGTAATGGCGTGTGAGAGATGCTTCAGTAAGTCAGAAACATGTTGAAGTTGTGGAGTGACATATGGTGCAATGTGGGACTGCAGGTCCTAGTTAAAGTGCTAGTGTGCAGAAGTGAGAAGGGGAATTGGGGATGGAGGAGTAGTGGTTGTTACCTAGCAATCTCAGAGCTATAAGCAGACTTCTGGTTTGCATCCACTGCAAAATGTTATGCTCATAATAAACAGCTTTTGGAATCGAAACCTTAGATTGGGAGGCAAATAACTAATGAATATTGCATAAAAGTGCAAAAAGGAGGAAAAAAACCCAAACCACAACTAACAGAACAAGCCAAAAGCTTCCTTTTCTAACGATGAGGAGAAAGCTTGGAACATTTTGTTTGAACTCTTTTTTCAATTAAACCATTTTTGAAGCAGTCAAGCTAAGCAGTGTGTATTTTAAACTTCAGAGTAAGATGAATAGGTATGGTTTTGCAGTTGCCCACCTGGGCATTGCAAAGGTCCTTCACTGAAGTAGGAAAACATTGCTTTTTTTTGTTTGGTTGCTTTGTTTGTTTGGTGGTGGCTTTTTTTTAATGTTT
>JAAGNO010019568.1:0-21261 GCA_033439905.1 Ceryle rudis | reverse complement strand
TGGGTGGGTGGGGTTTTTTTTTTTTAAATGGTTTTGTTTAATTTTTAAGCAAGAAGTATAAATTTCTGTGCCTCTGAGAATTCAAAGTCAGGCAGTATTTTTTAAGTGGGTTCATGTTATGCATGCTATCAAGATAGAAAGCTAGTCATAAGGCTTAGTCTTTGAAGCTAAATTGATTTCCAGAGATGAGCTTTCTTTGTGTTGTCCTAGATTTGTGCCCAGAGATTTCTTCCTTGCAAGGGGCCTTCTTAACAGAAGATAATTTAAGTGATAATTCACAGCTCTCCCCATCACCGGCATACACTGGGATAGAAGTTGGTGTCCTCCAGCCTTTCAAAATTGTCCAGCCTGCTCTATAAAATGAGGAGAGTCACATTCAAGGGCTTCCAGCTTTTGCTGAATTTGCAGTGGTTAATTTGGTGTCCTAGTACTCAGACTGTTCTTGTTTTGTGGTAGTTCTTTTTTGTAATGTATACATAGGCCGTCCAGCTTCTAAGCCCTTGCTCATGTATTGCAAACTGTGAGGTATTGCTGATGAACTGCAAACCCTTCAGTTATAGTTCATCCATGCAAATTCTTTCCCATGGCTTAGGGGAAGCCACCAAATGCTCCCATCTAGCAGGCTTTGCTCGAAGATGTGCAGGTAACACTGAGGCCCAAACAACACCCTACAAACTCACCTGGGCCATTAGACCTGGCAGAGGGACAACAGCCTGGGTGATGTTGGCTCCAAAGAAGCTGGTATGTGGGAGCAAGGAGGATGATACATGCTGATAGGACCCGTGGGTGTTGCAAAATTACTATGGCAGTACCCTGAATAAACCAAAGGCTTCAAACTGAAGGTCAGGTCAGCCTTACTTCTGTGGCTGTGTCTGGATGTGCAAGCATCGTATCGACAAATGGTGCCTAACATAGGTGTGACACTCTGAAATGCATTTATTTTGTCATAGATGAAAGTTACAGTCAAGTTGTTTCAGGATGTTCTTGGCATCAGAATAATAGTTATGAAGCATTGTGGCTCCACTGTGCCGCACACGGGACTGAGCTGCAGTTAGGAAGCTCTCCTGAGCATCCCGACTCCTGATGATGGAAAAAAAAAAGTAATTCATTTAATGTACAGATGTATTAGTAAAGTAGAATTCACTGCACCTTAAGAGTTTGGGAGGGAAGAAGGGATTGCCATTTTTTTAAATTATTTATTATTATTATTTTTTTTAAATCCTGCGTGCCATTCTGTTTGTAGCTTGCTTACCCTGTGTGTGAGCAAGGTGTTGTCGTCTTGATGGATATTGTAGCTGTTGGCTTAATTCCTGCCTCTTCCAGCTGGCTGCCACAAGACAGGTTCTTCTCTGGGTTCTGTCCTGGCAGCAGTGTTTCACTCCTTGACAATTTAAAAGTCAATTAAAATGATGCAGATACTGATGCAGATTTCCTCATCACCTGTAGCTGTCTAATCCTGGAGTGACAGATCAAGTTCTGGCCTGAATAACCTGAACCTTCTCTGCAAAACTGTCAAAGGGGCTGACTAAACTTCTTTCCTTCCCTGTCATCCACTGTACATGTAGGAAAGGGAAGGTCTGGTGAGAAAATATGGAACATATTAAATATTTGTAGAATATTTCAACCCTGACTGTATTTTTTTAGTCTTTTCTGAATTTCTGTATTTAAATGAAAGTTGGCTTCATCTGCCATTTTTCCTTTGGTAGAAAAGTGAGATGGACCGCCAGGGAGCCTCTAACAGAATCCTGAAATTCTCAGCCAGAAGCTAAGTGTAGTTGTTTCCTGGTGTCATCTTCTGGGAGACAGTGCTTATCTTCCCACCAAAGAATGATTTCTGCAGAGTGAAAGCTTTGTCTTACTGTCTCGTGGCTGTGCAGAGAGCGTCATAGGTTCCTGGGACTGTGAGATCAGATTTTCCTATCTGAAATCTCAGTGCAAAATAACTCTTCAGTGTCACCAAAGATACCCCTGCAGGAGCAGACAGTGTTCTGGCTTGAGCACAGTTGTTGCTTCAAGCCCTTGAAGGGCGGGTATAAATACGCTTGGGAAATGCTTGGGAACTGCCAGTGTGAAACCATCTGAGATGCTGATATCTTTGTAAGGGTGTGTCTTGTTTGGTTGGGTATGTTTTCTGTATCACACCTATACAGGTAATCATTAGCTTTTTGTCTAAATATTCTCCCGAGGGCATTTGGCTTCCTGTTCCTGCGGGTGAATAGCAATGAGGCAGATGGAGCAGAGGAAAGGATTTCTGCCAGCTCTATAGAATCCCCACCAGTTGTTGTAGTGTAATCATTAACTTGGCCGTTTAAAGTAACTGGAATTAATTATCAGCACAGAGGATACTGGGTGCTAACAAAACTTTCAGGCATGTCGACTTCTTTTAGAGTAGTTTCATGGCTGATTGTATGTAACCCTTGAGACTTGTTGAAAAGTTTTGGTACTTAATGATGCTGAACTTCTCTAGAGGTGGAAAAACAAACCAAGAAAACTTGTAATCCAGAGAATTATTGAATTTACCGCTTTCTTTTTTATTATTGCTGTTGTAACTGTCTCTGCAGTTCAGTTGATTTCATCATGTAATTCTTTGCACTCCTGTGGAAAGTGAAGTTGGGGAAACTACAAAACACACACTGTCTTGAAAATGGGGAGGACAGTCTTAGGTTTAAATCCTGTATGTGATTCATTCTTTGCTAGTGTGAAGGGAAAACTATTTCACTGGGTGATTACAGAAGTGTTCTCGCTTGCTGTGTGTGCTGGTACAACTTCCAGACCTCAGAATGCAGTCCACTGCATTGACTGAGGAAAAATGCTGGTAGAAATTAATGAGTATACTCATTTTTAGGATGAATGATCTGTTAGCTTGCCTGTGTAGGGAGCCTAAAACCAAAGCTGGGTCCTGGTAAAAGTGAAAGTCATGAGCTGAACTATGGAAGATTGGGAGAGGAGTGGCATGAATGACAAACATCTTGCTGGATTGCTGCGTTTTCATGTCAGTTTGGGACAGAATCATTCTGATAACCAACTCCTAATTCTGTGCAATGTTCTCATGAGTAGGTCATAGATTTCACCGTGAGATTGGTGGTTTGTGTTAGCTTTTGTGTATTTGGAGGCAATAATTTTACTGTGAAAGATTTATGGCAAATTTGGGCCACCACTGCAATCCATGTGTTCAATGAAGAAAAGCAGAACTATTAGATAGAAAAGTTGACTTTTTCCTTTGTGATTGACTGGAGCAATTAATGAAAATAAATGTATATCATTAAAGCTGACAGAAATAATCTGATGTTTTGTCAAGTTCATTGGCATAACTTTGTAACAGACTGATGGAAAGTTCTGGGGAAAAAACAACACCCTGTAATTGTATTCATGTGAAACCTGCAGCATTTATCTTTAACTCATCAAACAGTAGTTATTGAAAACCTCTCCAGATGCTTTCTACTAGCCTTAATATTGTAAGGGGGTTGTATTTTTAAGGCAAAATGTCCATTTAAAAGAATTTCTTAACTTGAACATGCAAAAGTTAGAAAATTCAGGGCTGCAGCTGAGTGAATGAAACTTAAATTCTTCAAGGTCTTTACAGAATGCAGCTATTGTGGTAGATACTGCTGTGTCCTTTTGAAATCTGAAAGTTTTACAGATAGGTCTGTAAGAGCTAGAGCAGCAGAAATCAAATCTTTCAAATCCTTTTTGAGGTATTACTTTGCTAATAAGCAGGTGCTTCGGTAGGCAGAAAGTACTTCTAAGACCTCATCTTTAAATTCAGTGTGAGTCAATGGAGATACTCCATTATTTTGTGTATTTTACCTGAGATTGAGCTGTACTGTTTCCTTAGTTTCTGAAAGTACACAGGCAGATGAAGCAATGAAAAGTTGTGTAATCGTACAACATTGAAGAGATTATTATAGACACTTTAGAGTATTTTTAAAAGAAATCCTAGAAGAATCTTGGTTTATAAGGTCCACTTTGGGGTTTGTGTTCATTCTCAACACTAATGCTCTAATGCAGTGTCATGTACTGTAAAAATTCAGGATTTTTAATGCTGTACTTAAAAATTCATAGCTAACCTTTGCTCAACAGAAATGAGATTGAGCCTGTCCCTAATAGGGGTTCTGTCCTTCAGATGAAATATTAAACCAAGGACCCTTTCTCTGTGAGGAAAGAGTTCCTTCAGAAAGGGCAGGTTACAACCTTGGCAGAAGGGCCAAGTGTCCCTCTCTGTCAGGCTGCAATGTTCAGGGCTGCGTGACAAATAATATAGTGCTGCTCTTCTTCTCTCTTCCAGTCCCAGCCGTAAATTAATTGCATACTTGGGAGATGGGATCCTGACCTGTGATGGGGCATCCTGTATCACAGCAATGCAAATAATATTTTTTTATAAGTTTTTGTCTCTAATTTATGTTTAACATTTAAAGCCTCAAGCCAACTATAAAAAAATCCTTTTAAGAGTTGGTGACTAAATGCTTTTTTGGTTGGCTATTAAACCACTTTGCACTCAACATTTAGAAACTGGCAGAAGTTCAGGATGAGGTTTTTGTTTATTTAAATGCCTACCTGAAAGAAATTCAGTAAGTCATTAGTGGGAAGGTGTAGTAGTGTATGGCATTGAGGAGAAACCTTGGAACTCATCCAACTTTTCCATATAATCATTACCTAAATGATATCCTTTCACAAATGAAAATGTTTCCAGTTTATGCAACTTTTTTTTTACTTTTGTCAGTTCTTCCGTTAGATTCAATATATATCTTTGATTATAAAGCATACTATTGTATTTTGCATAGAGAATAATAGTAAACAAATTGCTGTTGCCTTCTGTTATCTATCATCTCTAGAAATTTCAGCCATTTGAGCCCTCAGCTTGTTTCACTGTGTGTATTTGCTTGTATTGAATGTGTTCCAGCTCTTCATTTCCCAGAGCATATAAAATGGTGAAATTCCATGGGAAAAGATTGTTTTGGGTACATAAACATACTGTCAAGCATTTTTAGAGCTCAGGAAGAATGGGCTTAAAAGTTGTGGGAGTCTTAACACATCCATATAGCATGCTCCTGCACCTTCCTCTAGGCAGTGTATTGTATTGGGACATCAGAAAACTCTTTTATTCAGAGATTAAGTCTTACCCAAGAGTTTTATCCATGTTGGTGAAGTGAGGAGGAAACAAGTCTGCTGTTATTTCCCGGATGATATGTATTTACCTCCTAGAAAAGTTATGCAACAAGTAAA
The DNA here is from genome assembly GCA_033439905.1 of Ceryle rudis. NCBI lineage: Eukaryota > Metazoa > Chordata > Aves > Coraciiformes > Cerylidae > Ceryle > Ceryle rudis. The sequence continues at coordinate 16,038 of JAAGNO010019568.1, read as the reverse complement.
GCAAGACTTGGCCTGGCCAAGGTTGATGGAAAGTTCCAAAGGAAATGTCTGTGTATGGTTAGGGTTTTTGTTGAAGTTTTTGTTGCACTTGCTAAGAAGAGCAGTAGACATGTAAACAAACAAGACAAGCTTAAGTAAGGCTAAACATAGGGATTTACTTTCCAATTAATCAGATATTTATTATGAAATGTGTAATTTGTAAGTACTTGCAAGATAAACAATAGCTGCCAGGGAAAACAGCAAATTTATTTGCTACCGTCCCAAACATTCCATTTTCCAACTTGCATGTTATCCTTAAGCCAGTAACCAAATTAAATGACATACTAATATAAAGAATATGTTTTTTCTTTTCTGTGTTTGGCAGTTCCTCAGTTTTGCTGAGCCAGCCCAAACTTTTCCTGTGTGCCTTCTGCACGTGGCTGTCCAGCCAACCTCTGTCTTCCGCCAGTCCCATCAGACGTCAATGGATATCTGATGGTGTACTGGGCACGTTGTGCTGGTAGCATCTGCCTGGGTGGATGACTCTCAAATGAAGTGGGTTGAGTGGCCTCTCACCCAGATGCTCTTCTGATCAGGCTTGTGGGGAAATCCTCTAGTGTGGATGAGTGTCTCTGTCTCTTCACCAGGATATGGTGAGGACCTCCATGCAAGACATTTCCATTGAGGTTCTTTGTCCCAAATACTGAGGGATCAGAGGGGGAAGGACGTGCATGTCCCAAAGGCTGTGTCTGTGACCAACGAGCAGAAAAATTTTGCTTGTTGGCTCTTTGTGTGTTGTGAGGGCTGCCAAATCCCTGCAAAACCAGAGATGTTCTTTTGATTTTGTAGGGTTTGTGTTTGTGTGTGGTGGTGGTGGCTGCTCGCTTGTTTGCTTTTAGTAGTGGTAAAAGGGATTTGCAGAAAGGCAAAGTGAAGTTTTATAAAAAAGTGCTTTTGCTGAGAACCCTGTAAGAAGTTACCATAAAAGTCAGTGTGCTGTTCTCCTTCCCACCATCCTGCCACCACCTTCTTATTTATAGAGCCTTTCCCAAGAACCTTCTTGTAGTCCCACCCTTAGATATTTATGTGTAAAGCTGCTGGAGAAGCAGTGCACACTGTCCAAAGCACTGTGCTTTTTACTTTCGTTCTTCACCATCCTGAGTGAGAAAAGGAGTCACCTTTTATGGGGCTTTTGATGTTTTCTTCTCACTGATGTCCTTTATTTTTTTTTTTTTTTTTTCTTTTCTGAAAGAATGAACTTTGAGATAATTGGACCTTGACAACTAAGTGATTATCTTCCAGATAGCATGTCTGAAATGTATGTGTCTGTGTTCAGAGAGCAGTGCCTCAGATGTTTAACATTTTTAAATGCCATTGTAAATAAACAGTCCTTGGAGAAGTTTGCTGGAGATGTCACTGCCAAATTAAGGTAAAAGTCATGCTGTTTGAGTGGCAGGGAGAATGAAAAGTTCTGCCTTTCTCTGTCTTTTTTTGAGACCTGGAAGACTTGTATCAGTTCTCAGGCACTAAAAGGATTTGGTCTCTTGCGCCAAAATACCCACAAGTGGTAAACTTGCATGCTGAGAAGGGGGAAAGAGAAAAGGATACAGTCCCTATCTCAGAGATGCTCATCTCTTTGTGTAGGGGATGAACATCTGAACAGGAGCTCTTAGGGGACTATGAATAGGGAAATCCTCCTGGAATATTTTCATAGGGTACAATAGGCTGCATAGAGATTTTTTTTGGGGTGTGGGGGGAAGGCTTTTTAACAATGTAAAGAAAGGCAGAATGTATATAAATAGAGAGGAGCGGAGTCTGGGGTATTACTGGAGAAGACAGCTATTGCTGGTGTCATTTTGTCAAGTGATGAGGGTGGGAAACATAGTGACAAGAGTCCTGACATGTGCAAGAGCTTCCATCTTTTTGACCAGCAGAAAATTCTATCTCCTGAGTGGTTTAGGTAGATTTCAGATATTTGTAAATAATTTCAGCAAGTATTTTTAAAACAGCCACAGCAATTGATGGCACAGGTTTTACATGGAGATTTCCAGGTAACTTTCCAACTCAAAATGTTAGAAGTAATTTTTTATGTTAACATAAAATTGTTGATGTTCTGTTGACAGCCTAGTCATGAATACTTTCAGTTATTTGATCGGCTAGAAATACCAAAGCTTGCAAAGCTTTCTCGCTCCTTTGAGCAGTACGCTCCATCATTTGTATATGTAATCCTTGACAGTGCCAGAATCAAGTTTATAATATACATCCTCAAGTACTTTGAACAGTGAGTTCTTATTTACTGGAAGTTAAGTGCTCTTTGAGTGTCTACAAACTTGGAATGGATGTAGAGTACCAGATTTAATGCAGCCTTGTACCAACACTAATAATATTGTTGAACCGTTGGGCAGCAGCGTAGCTCAAATGCTTACTTGCTCCTTTTCTTCAGGCTCTCCCTACAGCACAGTGTCAGTAATTATCCTCACATTGTTTTAAATGCCATTGCTAATGCCAAGTGCTTTAAAATGCTAGTTCTACTTAACCTTATAGATGTTGTAGTTACATTTAGGCTAGAAGGAATTTTCAGGAAATAAATGACCTATGGCTTCATGAAAGTTTAAAAACGCGATTTCCTTTGCCGGCAACCAAAATCTCAGTTATTCTCATGAGTGCTTTCAAATAAATACTAATACTTGCAGTATATTTTTGTGCCTTTATTAATATGTCTACTTTACATAGGAGCAAATAATGATTTAGAAGGGTGAAGTCAAATCCTCAAGGTTTTGTAGCAGTTACTGTCAAGATTACCATTCTAACATTTTTTAGAAAACTTCCGGTTTTGAGGCAAACACAAACTAATAGGCATCCTGAGCAGACTTATGTGAGAAGCAAGGCATTGGCTATGCTCAGTCATCTGTCTGATTTAATATGGTATTTTTCTTCCATCTTTGCCGCGTCCATCCCCTCCCCGCCTCTGTTCCCTGGCCCTCCGGGCACTTCGGAGCCATACTTCAGTTCTTTCCCGTTTTAGCAAAAGACCCATGTTCTTTGAGCTGCATTGTTTTCTAGACACGGTGTGAAATCCTTTGCCTTCATATGCAAGTATGATAGTAGTAACACAAAGTTTTCAAATATACCAGGTTAGTGAATGCTCTTCTGTGATATCATAATTCTCGGTCAGTCTGATGCCCAAAGGAGGGACTTGACAGTTTTACACATTTGGTGTCTAGCCATGTGTTCTAGGGGGATGAAGTAGAAGTGTTTTCATAACCTGTAAGCATGAAATTTGCTGTCATTGTCCGTAAGATTGAGTGTGCCACTGATTCTGGAAGGTACTGGCAGGAAGCGATGGTCAAAGATGAATTTCAAGAATATTTTTGAGATGTAATTGAATAAGCTACTGTCAGAGGCCTTTCTGTTAGTTCCTGGCAGTTCTGACTGATGCTCAATGAGAAATACTGACCTGTTCTGGTGTATTTACAGACTCTCAGCACACAAGTGTTTTTCCTCTGCTGCCTCTGTTCCAGTCAGTGCTGTTGTCCCCAACATAGGGAAGATGTGTGATAATGGAAGTAGGTTTCAGAGTCTTTCCACTTTTTACTGTCTGATGCACATTACTCGGGTACCTAGTAACATTTGTATTCCACATAGCTCAAGAGATAAGTGGTGTATCAACCATTAGTTTAGAACTGCAGTTGAGAAATTAATTGCCAGCTATGAGGACAATATTGGATACCTCTTCTTAGTGCATTAGATTCATGCAATATTGCCTGGATTTGGCAGGAAAGACCTTTTTTTTCCTTTCTATTTCACACAGCCACTGTAGCTGCAGTGACTGTGTAAAATCATAGTTCTGAAACGTGCTTCATGTTCTTTAAATTCTGTAGCTTGCACATGCAGGGATTTCTTGTATACTTGCTGAGGAAAGCATCTGTCACACTAAAATTAATTTGTCAATGACATGATTATTAAAATGTCCTGTTCAATTACAGGCATTCTGTTTTCAGATCAATGTTAGAGGCCTTGTAAGAGTAACTTTTAGGTATGTAGTTGCTTCAAGAGCAAGAAATGGAAGGCCAGAGTTGGTTTGTGAGAAGCTGACTTGAGTAATTGTTTATTTCTGTTAAAACTGCTTTTTATATCAAGTAGACACAATTAAAGCTGCATTTATTGCAATGAACAGCTTGCTGCCATACAGGGAAAAGACAGATTATAAAGATGTGATACTGCACTGGAGCCCCTGAGAATGAATGGTCTCATCAGGATTAAATCAAATTGTCTGGGTGCCGTAATGAGAAGATTCAGGTTTGCTTTTATCCCTCCAGCTAGCTGGGAAAACTCTCCACTTCATTCTGCAGTGAGAGATCGTGCTATCATTTGGAGATCATAATAGTGGTAACAAAGGGAATGCAAGCTATCTCCAATTTATTTTGGCCCACTTACTCCAGCGTTTGATGTTTCTGATGTTTTGTTTACATTGTGAAGTTAAATATTTCATCTGTTAGCTTTAAATGAAAATAAACAGAACCTAAAATGAGGAAAAAGGCGTGATAAGTAAATACTTGGGGAAAAATATTCCTCTGTATTCACAGCACTTTAATAGGGAAGAAAAAAAATATTGCCTGTAACAAAGAAGGACAGGGAACTGCTTGAGAGAGTCCAGCACAGAGCATAGAGACGATTAAGGGAGTGGAGCATCTCCCTTTAAAGGCTGAGGGAGCTGGGTCTCTTTAGCTTGGAGAAGAGGAGACTGAGGGGTGACCTCATTAATGTTTATAAATATGTAAAGGGTGAGTGCCAGGAGGATGGAGCCAGGCTCTGCTCAGTGACATCCAATGATAGGACCAGGGGCAATGGGTGCAAGTTGGAACATAGGAGGTTCCACGTAAATATGAGAAAAAACTTCTTCATGGTGAGGGTGACAGAGCACTGGAACAGGCTGCCCAGAGAGGTTTGTGAGGTCTCCTCCTCTGGAGACATTCAAAACCTGCCTGGTCGTGTTCCTGTGTGACCTGCTCTAGGTGATCCTCCTCTGGCAAGGGGGCTGGAGTAGATGATCTTTTGAGGTCCCTTCCAACCCTAAACATTCTGTGATTCTTTCTTGTGGTGTTTATTTTTTTTAGCTACTTCGAAGAGTGAGTTATCCCAGCGCCTCATTCTAGAACCCATGTTGCCTCATGGGTTAATGAAATACAGGATTTCCCATGCTCTCAAATGGATTTAGCCCGTAGCTGTCAAAGTCCTGTAGCACGTAGCTATTGGTCTTTAGAAATGTAACTGCTGGTCAAAGCTCCTCTCTGCTCTGATTTGTGAGAGAGGCTCTGCAGGTTGGGTGCCCCTGGTTTGGTTTTGGTTTAGGGAGGAAGGCAGTGAGGTGGTCTTAATCCTGTGGCTTCAAACAGCTTCTGCTTTTTCCGTCTGGTTCTCAATATCCTTCAAGTGATTCTAGTGACTGGCCAAGCTCTGGGACCTCTTCTTGGCCTGTTCAGCTTCTGTCCCCAGGCAAGGCCCTTGGTAACACATGGCCAGTCCTGCTGGGTTGTGCAGCTTCTGCTGTAAGCCAGGGCAGGGCATTTTTAATTCCTTCCTGTTAACTCTGAGGGAACTACCATTTAATAGCTATCATTGTATGAATGTAGAAAGAGAACTCCTGGAGAATCTAGATGCATGTACTCTTCACAGCAGTTGTTGGTTTTTAACTTCCGAGCTATGAGAGTTGTAACTCGGTTCCTTTCCTCTATAAAGTAATGATCAATGTATTGAGAATACCGAATTGACGTGTTTACGTATGGTGTCATAAGAGGAGAATCCCTGTGTATTGGAGAGAAGGGTATTAACACAACTTTCATTTATAACTTTGATAATATTTTTTTAAGAGGAGGAAGCCAAACTTTAGTGCTTTTATGTCTGTTATGTCAAAAAACGTAATTATCAAAGCTGGGTGATGCATTTTCTAATGGTTAGCTCTCCTTTTCAAACTCTACGTGATGTTGCTGCTGGTTTTCCATCTTCACTGTCTTCTACTTTCCATCTCTTTCACCTAACAGTGAGGCTACTCCAGGGATTCCAACATCCCATTTGATGTCTTGTCATATCAGACAAAAAAAACCCAACATATTGCTTACCTGTCAACATCCTAAAACTCGGTATCTGACATTGTGGTGTTTTATTCGAAGACTGGCATGATGTTTCACGTGTAATTGCTCTACACAGTTGGGGCTCACTTGCTGTCAAAGATGATTCTGCAAAGCCAAGAATGGTGACCAAATATCTTGGTTCTTGTGGTGGCTCCCGAAAAAGCTGCATGGAAGAGAAATAAAGTTAACAAGTGTAACTTTTAACTTGTAACTCAGTTAATTACAGTGTAAGGCTGGAGGAGGTATCAAAAGTAGAAGGTGTGTGGTGTTATAATCTTCGGGCAAAATTTGTCAAGCCTGCTTATTTTTCTGTGAAAATTCTCTGAAGTTTAAAATGATTATACTTTGTAGAAAAGGAACTGGGATCCACCTTCAGAAATATTCTCCATGCAAATGAGCGTAACATCTTGCCAGATGTAGAAATGGAACACTTCAGCCCTGCCCAGACCTGTGGCTGTTGAGGTTGATTAAAACATAGGGCAATTGCCTTTCATATGCTCTAATAAAAAGGTAAATTCACCCTGTAGCAAGTAAATATTTTTTTTCTGATTACATGAAAACTGCCTGAGTAGATCATCTGCCTTTTTTTTTTTTTTTTGGTAGAAGCACCTCCAGCACTGATGTACAACCAAATTCAGTGCTTTCAGTGGATAGCCAGAAACAGACAAAACACGCGACAGTGTTCCTGCTACTGTTGCTGAGATGGGAAAAAGTAATTCTGAAATTTGGCAGCTTCAACCATTCAGTTGCCAAGTGTAATTTACACATGGCTCTGGGTATTGGCTTCACTGCAGAGGAGGATAAAGGAAAGAAGGTGTGAAGGGATCAAATTAATTTATAGCTCATTGTCTTCTACCATGGGCAATGTTAAATAGCTTATTCTCAGTCTGCATCAAAGTGGTGGTTGCTGTGGCATCAGTAACAAAAAAAAGGTTTGTTTCTAGAGGAACACTACCCGTTCTTTTTCATCCGGGGATTTGTAGCGACATCTGCTAGGAGCTGTGAAGATATGAAGGTGAGAGGATATTATAAAAAACTAGCAAAAACTTAAGCATTGAAAACATATAGGATTGTTATGTTGAGGTTTCTCCTTTAATGCTAAAAATGTTTATGTATTAACCCTTTCTGTTACCATTTTGCAGACAGGCTGTGAACACACAAAAGCATGTACTTCAAGATACACAATGAAGTATGGATCCTGAAGTCATGTGGCTATAAGACTGCAGTTTAACATTTTAAGACAAAATGTTGTTATATTTGGAGACATTTTACTTCCTTAGAAACAGAACTTACGTAGTAAGCCATGAAGCCAGCAGCTTTATAAGACTATCCAATTACAACTCCATTGTCAAGATTTTGAGTAGGCTGCTTGTACAGCTAGAAAGGCTTCAGACTACTGGGAATACTGGCAGTGCATTCAGCAATGCATGGGCATGAGTTGAGGTTTGCCTGGTTACTTTAAACATGGCAAAAAACACCCTTGGGTTTCAATTACTTTTTCATTGCCCTTAGAAGTCTGATTAGCTGCTGCCAGGTTCTCTGACAAGACTGGTAGGAGTCCCTCATACGAGGCCTCTGGAATACAACATGATTTTTCATAGCAAATTTCATAAATGTCTAAGCAGTATCTTTGCTGATGAGGCACCAGTGCTGTCTGTAGCACTGTCTGCCCACTTTTCTGAGTAAAATGCATGATAATCTTTAGAAGCCATGTGCCCCTTAAGCTTGGAAATAAATATCCAGTTGCAACTATGGGCTTTGCCACCCACTGCTTGGTAGCTACTAAAACATCTAGGTATCTGCAGGCTTCCTATGTTACAATTTCACCTGCTGAAAATACCTGGAGTCAAACCCTCTTGAGTCATTCCAGATTGTCTCCTCTGTGAATTTGACTTGCTTTCCTTTTTAGGAACTCAACATCAGCCATTACAGAGAATCAAGTGTGTACCTTTGCAAATTATTGGATGGATAATTTCTTTAATTGCTGTTAATGAACAAAGTGCACTTAACATCCAACCTCCAGGCTGCATTGGATGGATATGTAGGGCCTCTGTTTCCCAGCTATTGTCCCTGTTGATGAGTATAACTTCTGATATAACTGGGGTTTCAGTTCAAAGACTAGTGCTTGCTTGTTCAGATCTTATTTCTGAGAATCGTCAGTTCTATCACTTGAATTGAAGGTTTCCATTAACTTCAGGCTATTAAAATTGTTCTCCTAAAGTGCTCGCGGAAAAGGCAATGAAGGCAAGCCAAGCCTGAGCCTCTGAGCTTGAGAGAAGACTGAAGGGCTGTATACCTGTCATCTCTGAAGATGAGCACCTGAAATGAGTTAGAATGAAACTACATAGATTGAGTTTCTAAGTATTTCTGAGTATTTGCTGCTGTCATAACCACTAAAATGTTATGGTGCAGATCTGGCGAGGTATGTCTATTCAACCTTTGGTGAGTTGATATTAGAAGACTTAAGACTTAGGCTGCAGTTAATTTCTGCTGGGCCTGAGATAATCAGCACCTCTGAGAGAGACCATGGACTTGCCTGGGCGATGTACAGTGCTGGCAGGATGGCCTTCTAGAAATTTAGGGAAACTCTGGAGGCATCCCCTTAGCACTGACCTTCCAGGATGGAAGAAGGAACGTGAGGGGGGTATGGGTGTAGTGTAAGACACCTTTGTGCTCCAAAAAAGATCATGTTATATTCTGGAAGACCTTAAATGACTTGCTTAAGAAATGTCTTCAGGGATGGTTGGACTTCAAATGTAGCTCAATTATATGCAAATGTAGAAATTGGGTTTTTTTTTTACAAAAAACATTTGTTTCTTTTTAGCTGACACTCTTTTTCTTTTGTATACTGGTGACTGATTCTTGTGATGCTGGAACATTAGAGCAGAGTTGGTTTCTAGTTGTTGAGGAGGACTTGTGTTATTCTAGTCACCATTTAAATATATTATTTGCATAGTTTTATTTTAATCTGAAGCTCCCAAGAAATCCTGGTTAACCTCCAACAAAAACATTGTCTTTACTTCTAGTCGAGGGGCTTTACTGTCACGACTTTAAAATGTGCTTATACTGTGACCGGCTGGTTGATGATTATTTGCAAAGATTCTGCATTTATTTTGCATCCATTCCTATCTTAACTTCAAGCACTTTGAAAGACTGCAAAACAGGTCGTACATACGTAGGCTGTCCCTGTGAATTTTATGGTGTCGATGTCTATCGTATGCTTGCTGGTCATAGTAACGGCGATACTATTCATGTAGAGTTCCTAGATTTTTACACATGAAAGTAAAAAGACGATGTCTTTCTTATGGTCATGGTACAGTAAAACCAATTAATACGTACAAGAAATAACTTCACCTCTGAAAAGACCTCGGTGGCTGAAGTGAAGCTTTGGGTCCATAAATGCTGACCATTTGATGAGCCTCTTCCTGGCTGCACTTTATTGCTTAAATAATTAAAAAGCCCAACGATATGTGTAATACTATCTGAGAAACAGCTACTATCTAACACAAGATCTAGGGAGTTTTCATCCTATGAAGTGATGTTAGAGCTGACACTGGCTAGGAAGCATTACTTGAACACGAGAAATCCAGGGTGAGAAACAATATGAAGTGAATAGAAGACAAGTTCTAAAATACCTGATGGTGTTTGACAAGCTGCATTGTTTTCCTTCACTCTCCTAATGCCTGCAGTCGGGAATTAAATAAAGACAGTGTCAGAAATGGGCTGGAGTGAGTGAAGGACAGTGGCATAAGCAGGTGGTATCTGTGATATTGATGCACATCTTGAACTTGTTTATTTATAGCTGGCATGTCTCATGTATTTGGAAATAGAAGAGCTGTTTGGTCACAGTCCTGCAGCAGTGCATGCTTGGTAAGGTGCAGTAAGTTAGTATTTTTATTTATTTATTTAAATTTTAGGTTTTGTTACTAGTAGGAGTTTATAATAGTTTATTATTTTGTTTCTTTTAAAGTGTATGTTCCTCTTGAGGCTGACAGTGCATGCTGTTTGTAAATCATATAAAGACAGAACTCTCACATTAGTTTTCTGGCCCAAACTTGAGATGTCTTTTTGTGTTGGCAAAGGGATAATTTTCGGGCAGTGTTCAAGGTCTCAAGATTTTACCATATCTGGATGTCTACTTGCCTGTGCTTGTTCCCCTTTGGCTTTCATCTTTCAACAGCTTACTGGCAGCAATGCTGAAGGAAACAGACAATTTTGAGTGACAGATGTGGAGTATTCTTAGTAAGGGCTCCCTGAACGAGCGAATAAAACTACTCCCATCAGAAGTATAATTCCCAGAATTTGTCGTCTTCGTTTGGAGAACAAGAAGGACGGTTTAATGGCTGTGCAAGCTGGTTAAAACTAACAGAGATACACAAATTTAGAGATGTAGACAGCTATCAGTTGCCAACTGAATTAAAACAGATTGTTAGTCAGCTCTCTGTTGATTTGATTAATGACCCGAATCAGTTGTTTTTGAGCATATTGCTGCCAAAGTGTGCTAAACAATGAAAACAGGAAACCTGCGTGCCTTAAATCTCTTTGCTACCGTGGTGTCACCAGACATAACGGAATGGAGGCTTTGCTGTGTGGGGGCTGAACAGTGTGGAGAAGAAAAGGATATTTAAGGACTGATTATACCTCTGCCACACCCTGGCCATGGATAGCTCTGAGATGTGGGAACTGGCAGTGATCTGTGAGGAACCACCTGCTTCCTTAAGATTGCAGGGATGTATCTCAGCATTTACCCTTTGCCCCTACATGTTTCCTGCTTTTGAGTTCGGGACTGTGAAGAGAGCGTGTCTGTAGGAAAAGGGATTTCAGAGTTGCCCTTGGAGCATCTTGGAGCTGCATATCAAATGGGCAGGGCAGCAGGGCTTCCTTGTCTTTCTGTTGTGCCAACAGGGAGTTAGAAGGAGAGTAGGACACAACAGAGGATGTGCCCTAGTTATGGCAGATACAAGGAGCAAGTGGCAAAGGGGAGGAGGAAATCAGTTTTTTTGACTTGGAGAACTCCCTGTAGTTTTGGTTGTGACTGAATTGAAGTTTACACCAGCTCTTGGGCTGGCAAACCTCTTCTGAAGCATCCCAGTCTTTCCAGGAAAGTTAAGGGTGTTTGCTGCCTCCTGTAGTTGCTTCACAACAGAGTGTGTTCCGCATTTGCTAAAAACTTTTAGCTCTTTGTTGTAAGTGGCTAAGACTGAGGTTGCCAAGTTGAAGTGATGTCCATGGCAGCATTTTTCACAGATAGCTTTTGCAAGGCTGGTGGAGCAGAAACGAGCAAGTGCCAGATGACCCTTCTGATCCCTGTACCTGAATGCTGTACTAATGACTAGTAATGTTTATTTTCAGGGCAAGTTGAAGGTGCTGTGAGTAGATGGCACAGGATATAGTAGATGTGAGCAGGTCCTTTATTTTCTGTGATAGCCATTTCACTTTCATCTGTGGGTTAAATATTATCACCAGCTTCTACAAAATACTTTGTATTAAAGCACAGCTTTAGAAGCAACAGTGATGATTAAGTCATTTCTGAGGTTATTACAAGTCTAAACCTGAGAAAGTTTAAAATGCTTTTTATGTCTAATAAACACACAAATTTAATATATTATTATAATGTAAACATATAATGTACATATAATGTATCTGTAAGACAGATACAAGTCTGCCTGCTGATAAGCTGGTACCAATTGATTCATGGAAGAACTGACCAGCCTGTTAGTAGAAGTACATTGAGCACTTTCCTTTCATGGAGGAGCATTTTTGTGAAACCAGTTCCTTGGAAGACCTGCCCAGCATTTGTCTTTCCACGTGCAGTTACGTAGCAAGCAATGTAGTGGAGTTACTCTTCTCGGGACCGGGCTACAGCACACCCAAGTGAGAATAATTCCATTTCCAGGCTTTTAAGTAAAAGATTAATCCATTTTAGGGTTTATTCAAGTATTTTCTTCTATAAAGCTTTAATAGTCTTTCTGGTAATTTTTGTTTTTCCTTTGAATAAACTGGCAGTTTGGATACTTAGGTTACTTGGATACACACGGCTTAAATCAGTGAACCTTTCCTGGTGCTCTTGTAGGAACCAGGAGCAGCCAGGTAATAAAGCAAATTGTTGTACAGGATCAGGTGGAGAAGGTTTCCCCTACCACCATTCCAAACACATGTACTCACAATTCTCCTGGTAGATGTTTTACAGCTGTGTAAATACTCAATTATATGCTGCCGCTTAACTAGCTCGCTTGCTTTCTTTCTAAAACTGTAACGCTGATCTTAATTCTGTGCATAATGTTTCACCTACCAACTCAAACATCTCTTTCCCTTGAGTTCATGTTTTTAATTGCAGCTTTAGATCAACTCTCTCCTTTTTAATGTAACATTTCTTTCCTTTTGATCTCTATACCTACATCAAACATGTTGTAATTAAGGAGGCATCCACCACATCCTAAACATTCTGTCTGAAAAACTGTTGTAAAGCTGAATTACCCCCAGTTCTCAATTCAGTGAGCCAGGAAGGTCTCTGGAAAAGAAGCTTGCAAACTACTGATTTTGTTTTTACTGTTATTTTGTGTGTTACAGTATTTTTAAGCCCGCTACTTTTAGTTTACTTGTTGTAAGTGCTGCTAACTTCTGTCTGACTCCAGAGGGCAGTTGTCAGAGCACTTAAAATAGCTCTCAGATCCATCCATCTGATAGCTTACTTTTGAATGTGGCTATTGTTGGAATATTTAAAGAAAATGCAGGCTTCCGTGATGTACCGAATTATGTGCTGTTGTGCCCCATTTCTCCATGACGCACAAGTGTGTAACTGCAAGATCTTACTCATCAGAGTAGTGGTGGGTCTGGTCGTGTTCTGCCGAGAGATGGATGTCCTGATACAAGCTGTGTCTGACTTGCTCAACAGTGTGAGGTCTGGTTAAGAGTACGTTAGTAGTAGTAGCGCATGTCTGATAAATTGAAGACTGACAGACATCCATGTGTGTTGTAATAAGGTACTATAAAAATGCATGTGTGCGCCCTGCACATTTAAAATCTGTTCTGTGAAGAGATGTTTCTTCTATAGCTCTACAGAGAGACCTCTCCACCTTTAGTGTAATGGTGTCTGCAGGCTTGCTGTGCAAATGTGACAGAATGGAAAGTATTTGACTAAGGTTTAAAATGGTCTAGGACAAAAAAGTACTTTTGGAGTGGTTTGTAGATTGCTTTAGCACTCGTTCTGGATTTGTCGTCCCTCGTTCTTTCTATCAAATCATTCTTGCAGCCTTACTTAACTGCCTTGCCTTTTCCTCTGAGATACTTGATAATGATATAACCATTATTATTTGACTTTCCTGAATTAGTTTGCTTGGAAGGCTATATAAGATGCTGCAGGTCATCTTATACCTGGAAATGTGCTCTGTGTTAGTAGATAGGGGACATGCTCTCTGCTAATGAAGTTACTCTGCCTTGAAGCGAAACCAAAAGGTACTTCAACCCCCTCTTTCCACCCCCTGAAATACTGCACTGGATGTCACTTACCAAATTCTAAAAAGAGGCAAGTGTTTTTCTAGTTCTTTAGTATAACTCACTGAAGTACCATAGCAAAAAATACTGTTTCCTCTGAAGCTGGATGACTTTTCCAAGGAGCTTACTTTAATATTTAGTGATTTCTTCACACTAGCAAGTGGAATTGTGTATTTTGATAAAATGAAATTTCATTTAATCAGATCAATGTTTTTAGAACTATAGCCATCCTAACAGGCTTGTGAATGAATGGACACATGGGAAAACTAATGTGAGTTAATTTTTAAAGCAGCTTGTTGCACTGCATCAAAACTATGTGTGGCTGCTCTTCTTCACCATTAAAGTGACCTAATTCAATGTAGTTTACTTCACTTCCAACCTTAAGTAACAAAATCATATTAAAGTCACTTTAATTCTGAAGGAAAGCATCCACAAAGAAATTTAACTAATCTTCTTTAGATCACATGTTGAACTTAAGCCAGTTGACTTCCCTGAGCATCCCTGCAAAGTCATGCCCCAAGAGCTGTCGACCTTGTCTGAGAGCTTTCATTGACTTCAGTGACAATTTTATGACAGATAAATGTGGCAGTTGAGCCCAACTGTATAATGTTATAGTGTGACTAAAATGCAAATATGTCATTAATTTCCACCCTGTAGATATGCTTGCTATATCCTAATCTGGTTTAATACTGAGTTAATGAAGCTCTAAGGAAATGTTTTTCAAGTAGTATGTTGTAATAATTTGTTTCATCATTATGCATATTGACTGTTGCAGCCTTTTGAAAAAAATACCTCCGAAGTATTCAAAGTACAGTGACGTTTCTGTTCCAGGTGAGACAGTACCTGTTGGCATGTCTCACTGGTATGAATGTAAACTCCAGAGATCGTTTGCAGTGAAGTAGCTGTAACCCATTTCTATAATGGATTTGTAGGTTCTGAAAAAAATGAAAGATCAAGCTTTATATAAATGCTTTTTCTTTCTTTGGTTGGTACCATCTGGAAAAGACAGACAGATGTGGATGTGTGTTTCCAGGTCGCTGGAACCGCCTCATTGCTCTAACATAGCACCATCCCAATAGCAGTTGGCCACAGCACCTATTTTATGGAAAGGCTATGACCCAACTTTCTGAGTATTTTGTGTGTTTGCTGGGAGGGGGGAGAGCACACAAAAGATAATAAACGGGTCACAAGGTATGAAAGGCTCCATGTTGTGTCCATCACATAGGTTGTTTGGTCATGACTAATCCACTGAGAGAGTAAGCTCTGATCAGTGCAGACATCAGTTATTCTGTATCATTTGGTCCCTGGCCAGGGATCCCTCCTGAAAATGGGTGTCTTTTGGAGTACTGATGCAGCAGCTATGAATGATGGACAGGAAGGGTACTTCTACCACTTGGCACAGATATTCAGTAAAACATCAGCTGAGATCCTGACATCCAGAAAACAAGAAACAGTTGAAAGCATAGGATACACCACTTAGTAAGTGCACTCATAAATGTCTTCTAATTTACTTTTTCACATTTTTCCTAAAAGCTGAAGCAGGAACTTAACAAAGATTTACATTGGCTCAGTGGTATTTTTGAAGAAGACCTCAAATCTCACGAAAAGAACTTTTGACCTTTTTAAAGCTCACTGACCGAGCTTTACACTGGATTCAAAGGGGGAAAGGGGAAAAACCAGGCTCACTGGAAACAAGCCCAGGACGTTTGTGGGGCAGTGTGCCAGCTCCACTGCTATTTCAGGGGAAGTAGCAGACAATGAGCCATGTGATGGGGAAGATGCAAGAGCAATCAATGAGCCTGGACTCAGAGTAAGATCTGGGAATGATCAAGGAGATGCAAAGGAGGAGGGGGATAATGATACCACCAGGCCTTCGTGGCACAAGATGAGGGATGACACACCAGGGTTGGAGGGATGGGGGGCTAGTAAGGAACTTCATCCCGTTAACCCTGCAGCATGCTGGGGACACAGCAGCACAGCCAAAATCTGACAGAGATGAGCCAAGGGCTCCTGGGATAGTAACAGCCGACAGGGAAATGTCAGGGAAACACCTCAAGGGAATTAATGGGTGTTTCTCTGGAAAGGGGACACAGCTGACTGCCCAGCTGAAGTGCCTCTACACAAACGCATGCAGCAGGGGCAACAAACAGGAAGAGTTGGAAGCTACTGCACTACTGGAAAGCTACAACATAATGGCCGTTACTGAAACCTGGTGTTTTACTGGGACCTGTCTTGTTCAACATTTTTATCAATGATGTAGACAGCAGGATTGAGGGCACCAGCAGCAAGTGTGCAGATGACACCAAGCTGAGGGCTGCTGTCGATACACCAGAGGGCTGGGATGTCATCCAGAAGGAGACCTGGACAAGCTGGAGAGGTGGGCCCAGGTGAACCTCATGAGGTTCAACAAGAGCAAGTGCAGGGTCCTGCACCT
>JAAGNO010019567.1:49247-62404 GCA_033439905.1 Ceryle rudis | reverse complement strand
GAAAGGAAAGGAAAGGAAAGGAAAGGAAAGGAAAGGAAAGGAAAGGAAAGGAAAGGAAAGGAAAGGAAAGGAAAAATTAAAAGTAAAAAGAAAAGAAAAAAGAAAAAAAAGAAAAAGGAAAAGGAAAAGGAAAAGGAAAAAAGAGAAAAAGCATAGATAAACCACCCCAGATTCAAACCATGGCATTTCCAGTGTTAAAAGAAAGTGTACTGCATTTGAAAACAACTCAGGATGAATCCATATAGTAGGATGGGAGACTAATAGCTGGAGTCATCCTACCAAGCATCATTACAGTGCAGATTTTTACACTGGACCAAGTCACTTGGGTTCCCTTAATATGAGGGGCAAAAAACAACAATTTGAGAGTTCTGTACATACAAGAGTATACAACCACATTTGGTCAAAAAGAATCTCATCCTAACAGTACCTATTTCTACCTGTTGCTTTTAAAGGGAGCCTACATTGCTTAAGACAGACAGAGATGTCTTCTCTTAACTGAGATGAATCCAGATCTGAGGATAGTGACAATGACTCATACGAGGTGCCTAATCTCGTTAACCCCTTATATGGCCAGTGAAGGTTCCTGCTTTGATAGACCACAATCTTTCAGCCTTATGATAATTCACCCTGAGAGGCAAAAGCAAAGGAGACATCATTAGACCACTTATAATCATTCAGATCCATACATCTGGCCTGCTATGAAGCCTGCTCAATATTTCAACATTTATTGCACTATTTCAGGGTCTCAGTGAGATACAAAAGAGATTCAGGGGGAATGGAGACAGAGAAAATGGCAGCTAGCCAATGTGAAAATTAATAGATTTGCTTTTGCACATGAAATGGAAATTAAAAATGCAATTTATTTCCTTGAATATTTATCACTTTGGAGACTGGACTTGTTCAAGTGTTTTATTATCTTGTCTTTATTATTAATATTTTTACTATATATTTCAAATATTATTCCAGTCATGTCGTGACACATTTCAAATTTCCTAAGAATACTGAGGAACTGTGAGCCTGGACTGTAGGCCACTGATATGATGGTTTGGTATTGATTTTGGTGGGATCAAGATTGTTCCAGCACAGTGATAAGATAAATCTAATATTATTCAATAATCCAATTTTATTTGAGTAATCCAATTTTATTCAATAACCTTGCAGTCACAAATAATAGATATGCTGATTCAGTACCTCTTTTGTCAGATTATATACCAGTTTGTAGAGAAGAGGGGTGCAGTCAACTCTTAATGTGTAGTTACCTGAAAAGGAAACAAAGACATGGAAATTTTCCCTTCATGTACCAGTGGCATTATCTTCTTGATGGGTTAAACCCTGCAGTCCTTTCCTAGACAAATTTATTGATTCCAAGGCAAGAATTTTGATCTTGCCTCAAAATATATACAGAAATAGACTATTTGGTCACATTGTATAAGCTACTTGTACTACACAACAATGACGCGTTGGTTACAGTTCATACTCAGTGATATAATTAATCCTTCCCATTTTTCTAAAATATGCCTAGCTATCCCTCATTAGCTACAAGCCCTTGTCACTTACATGCTTCCCAAAGCTTGTGTTAAACAGAAGGCAATGGCAACATCCTACTTTTTGTAGGATGTTAAGAATAAATTTAGCATGTTCAAGTACTGTTCAGGAGGAAAGGTGCAAGATCCCTGCAAGATGTTCTAAGAAGGCTTTAAATGCAGCTGCTTCTTCCCTTATCATAAAGATACTATTTCAATGTTTTTGCAGACTGTCTGAAAGACCAGTCATCTTCTAAGTAAGAGATTTGCAAGACATTTGGCATTTTATATTTCAGAAATAAGTCTCACTCAAATAGGAGGCAACTAAGACGCAGAGTAATGTACCCATCTACTACCTCCTAAACCTCCCTTTTTATCACCATGCTGTAGCTTCTACGCTTCACACCCATGAGGTTTTGACACTGCCCGTGTGCTATGTTGAGCCAGGTAAGTATCTCATAATGAAGTTGCCAGTTACAGCAGCAAAAAAAACATCAAAAAGAAACAATTGCCACTTCTGAGGTAGGCAGGTGTGTAAAACAGTCTTCTTTATAGACTACAGACATTGGACAGCAGCTGGGCAAACATCTGCCCTCAAATACAGACAATAACAAAGAGGGGAAGAGGCATGAGAGGGCTGGGACATAATAAAATATAAGGTCACAGGTAACACATTTATTAGGTTTTGATATAGACTTAGACCTTTGGGTCATCCTTTGCACATGTGTACTCAGAAGAGGGCTAGACTGACAATTACAGAAAACCCCATGCTGATAGAAAAAAACCATTAGATATTGTTAATGATGTTTCCAAAGGGAGTCTGTATTTGAGAAGTGGAAATGAATGCCACAAAAATGTTCAAAAGGATCACCCACTCGTCTTCTTTCCATTATTAAAGGACAATGAATAGAAATAATCTGCTGTCCAAAACGTGTCATAAGAAGTGCTATGGAGAATGTACAATGATAAACAAAATAAGTGGCAGAGTACACGAATGCTATGACTCTACAGGGGATTTTAATGCTCAGTCAGGTTAAAGATGTCCAAGATACTTAAACCAGTACACTGAATATAGCATTCTTTTCCTTATTACATATTTCTTTTCCAGTGGTTATACTTCCACATTTTCTTAAATGCATAAAGCAAGAGACATGTTTGAATAATCAAGAATCAGAAGAAAATTGTTAAGGCAGCAGCATGATGGCTGCAAAACACCTAAAAGATATGTGTTACAATCCATGCTGAGAATATGAAGCATTTATATGAGCATATAAATATGCTCTACTTTTCACACAGCATGTAGGCTGCCTAATTAAAGGAACACTATACCCAAACTGACCACTTAGAAACTGAGTTTGCTTTTCTTTCTTTCCAATCCTTT
This sequence comes from Ceryle rudis, assembly GCA_033439905.1. Lineage (NCBI taxonomy): Eukaryota > Metazoa > Chordata > Aves > Coraciiformes > Cerylidae > Ceryle > Ceryle rudis. The sequence continues at coordinate 59,500 of JAAGNO010019567.1, read as the reverse complement.
AGCAACAAAATTTTCTGCTGACAGGAATACAAAGAGTTCTTAAATATGCCTGTTGATATTCATTTTATTTACACACAGTAAGGCCAAATAAGTTGGGTTTTACATAGGAAGGGCAATGCCCTGAATAACTGAGGTTATGGTGCAGGATAGCTTCACAAGCCTCCACTGACTATTATTTCAGCATGGACAACAGTAAATTAAGTCCTTCTGAAATAAAGCTCAGTGTAATTTAAGAAGGATTTTATTATTTATGTCATAGTGTTAAACCCAAAATTCAAAGTACAGTTCCTCAGCAGCCTTCCTGTATGACAGTTTCTTTCCATAATCTGAAGGACATAATAAATTGGATAATGGCAGATCTCTTTTTTTTTTTTTTTGTGAAACAATATTCAGTGCTTATTTTTCTAGAAGAACCCTGCCATAATTCATATGTAACTCCCTGCATATTCTCCTTGCTCATGAACAAAGGTGACTGTATTGGCTCAAAGCACGAATCTGGGTCCTATACCCATAAAATGTAAGCCTAAGGTCCCAACACAAATTATCTTAAGATCATAATAAAATAGTGTCTAAAAACATTATAATTCCACAGGGAAAGGAGCTGGAGTTTCAAGCAGAACAAGGAGCAGTCTGCCATATCTTAAAACTGTAATTGTAAATTAAAGCTAGTGCAGCGAAGAGTGAGTTTAACATTCAGACCACTCAATTTGTTAGCAGAGAATTCTAAATTCCTCCAGAGGAGATATTCTGGACTCCAGACAAGTAGGCTGCAGCTCATGGATGGCCCTATTTTCAAGAAGGAAGCAACATGAGAATTTAAAATGTTCTCTCACCAGAGAGGCTGTGGAGTCTCTTTCCCTGGACACTCATAACCCACCTTAACATGTTCCTGTTCAACATGCTCTAGGTGAACTTGCTTTAGCAGAGGGGTTGAATGATCTCCAGAGGTCACTTCCAACCCCTACCATGCTGTGATTCTCTCTCTCCACTTAATTTTTCATTTGTTACACTTATTCTGAACATCACATTATCTATCTTAGGTTTGCCAGCTCTAGATGAAATGAATAATGCATATGGAACTATTAAAATTGACACCTGCAAAGTAAATTGAATTTAAAAATAAAAGACACACCTTCTATAGAAGAATCTGTGTTGATGTAAGCAACTGCCCGTTCTTGGAGGACTCTGGCATTTTCCTGGGATTGTAAACATGTAATTATTACTTTCAATTACTGACATTTAGTTAAGAGTATGTTAAGCACACTGTTCTTTACAGCATTACATTTAAGAACACAATCAGGATAAGTAGTATGATATATCTTACTACTTATATTAATGTTTGAGGATGGGTCAATGATCTGGACATATGAAATCCATTCCTGCTTTCTGGGACTTAATTTATTGTGGAAAACAACCACAAAGTGTAGGTGCTGCCTGCTGCATCCCGTGGTAGTAAGACAGAATAGGAAAATTACTGAACAGCATTGTAACAGGGTAAATTAAGGTTATACATGTATTTCAACTCTGCACTTGCTGTGCTTTTTGAACATGCCACAGGTGACTCTGAGGTCAGCAGGATTCATCCATGCTTTTAATTCCTAGTTATTTATGTGACCTTCCAGCACTGAACTCAACTTTAACACTGACAAATTGAGTATTGCTGTCATTTCAACACTCTTCTATTTCAGAAATGGGTAAGTCGAAGCACTGACATTTCCTATTAAAATGAGTTTGACTCTTTTGAGTCAACCAAGAGTTGTTTTCATGTTAAATATATACACACATTTGTTTCATTTTTTGCAAACTGGTAATTATGTTTGAAATTTAATTCTAATCAGTAAGTGGTATTTTACTAAGTCTTGGTTTTGCAATAGATATTATAATTAGGTTAGTAATTGTTAGTTAATTCATTCAATTTATAACCCAACTAATCATCTGTAAGTCATGTGAACTAAAAATTGAATTGGTAATTGATAACTTCATAATGAAATTAGTATCTTTAAAACAAACAAGGAGATTCTGCAAAAGCTTATGAAGGGAAGGAGTAAGCATGTATATGCATACATAAGGCCTTGCATATATGAAAAAGCATATTTGCAAAGTAAAGAAATTGCTTCTTTTATAGAGATTGTCTATGCAACAGAAGGATGTTGCCACAGTTGCGGAGTCTTTTTGTTACACAAGATGGTGAATATCAGTGGTTAATTTTCCTGAAGATTTAGTACATGACAGATCTGGCAGCTGCAGAAAACATGGATGTAAGCTGTGAGGAATGTCTCTAGAGAAATCGAATCTAATTTAGGTGTGAAAGAGTAGGGATGCACACCACAATGTTAAAGCAAGAAATCAATAATATAAAAACATTTGGATTCAAATAGGAATTGTGATCACGGCTTTCTAATGCAGTAGAGCTGATGTTTCATGAAATAACAGATGATAGATTACTGGATTTTAAATAAAAACCATCACAGAACAGCAGTAGCAATAGGTGAACAACTCAAACATCAAAAGATCTCATAACTTATTCATTAATTGCTCAAGAGAAATTTGTCTTTTAACTGTAATTTTTTTCATATTCTTCATTGTTAAAACAATTGTGTGGTTTTTTTCCTGACGGCATCTAAATACGTGCACAGATACATAGACAAATAAATTACAAATGAAATTTGATATACAGTAAAACTGTATATTCGTGTGGGATGAAACTTTAATGCCAGCTCTTTAAAATCTCTCAGTAAACAATTTTAAATATAACTTAAATTAAGCTTTGTGCATCTAATGTCTAATAAACTGAAAATAAGATGCTGTGAGTTTTGGAAGCCAGTTTATGGGAGAAAGAATTAATGTAAATCCAAACACAAAACTCAGCTTTGTTAACAGAATGATGGAATACCTTTGGTGTTTGGGACGAACATCAGAGGTACTGTCCTCTGACAGGTGTCATTTGTTGTTTACTGAAATACATGCTGATAAACTAAACCAAAAATACTAAAATACTTTATTTTATAGATTTTGAAAGCTCTATCCACATAACTAAATATAACCCTGTAAATAAAATTCTAACAGAACAAGATAATATATTTCTGTTAAACCTTTCAGTACTAATATGTTGACAGAGTTCAGCAGAAATGTGTTTCATCAGACAATTTTCCGCCTTCTCTATTTCTAATTTGGATTTTACAGGGCAAGCAACGAAAACTCTTGTAAGACCTATACTTCTTACCAGGCTGAACAAACCACTTTCAGGGTTAAGAACTGAGCATGGCTAACAAGGAAAGGAGAGAAAAATGTTCAGAACCTCACTTCTGAATTTCCCAGCATCCTTCTATCAGGCAGGAATATAGTCAGGGATCCCATTATAGAATTAATCAATTGTCCCGAACCCAAGACTCTACAATACTGAAATTTTCTCAAGAATTAGGAACTATTTGTTCATAGATTACATACCTTGCCATTTGCCCAGGAGTATTATTTTCCACACAAAGGGCTTCATGTGCTCATGGATCACATGTACGTGATATATGCTTTAGTTTATAGATACTAAGGAATTTCTCTAATAGAAAGTTAGAAAATAAACCAATTTAGATTATAAATAATGCTATATTATTATATAAAATGCTATAATTCTGTTAAATGCAGGGATAGATTTCCACATTGAGACGGTTGAGTAATGTTAGCTTTGAATCAAAGTAGATTTTTATATCTTAGAAGAGTTAGTGAACTTATGCTGTAAGAATTTAGGTAGGTAATTTATTTAAATATATGGGGACCTCACAGCACCTGAAGGAATCTGTTGTACTCCAGTTTTACCCTGAAGCTATTTGTTCCAGGCTAGGAATAGATGTCACTGGGTACTGCAGCTGCATGCAACACACTTTTAAGTTTTATTTCTTCATACTACTTTTTATTTACCTCAGCCCATTCTGTGGAACCCAGTAATCCAAATTCTTCTGCATCCCAGCTAGCAAAAATAATAGTTCGCTTAGGTCTCCAACCTGAAATCACATAGTTAAATTTGAAAATTTAACTTAGATAGTCTAGTGAAAAATTACCACTGTTAATTGAAATCACTTTTAAAAAATAGGACTTAATTATATAGCAGTAAAACAAACAAACAAACAAAAACCTCTCTAAACTCTTTAGAGGAATGTATTATTGCAGAGGCATTTCTTCTTAATGCATTATTTTCATTCCACACAACTAAGAAGCTACTATTACACTGATGAGAGAAGGGGATAAATTTGGCCAACTAAGATGCAATGCTACTTACCTATCTCTTCAATGAATTTGCATCTTTCATAATGAGAAAAACAACTTTCTATGGAGGTGAAAAGTTAAATCAACACAACTGCTTATGAGAATATTCAACACAGTTCCTCAAAACTGCTATTTTTCATATCTGTCATTTTACATCTGTAATAATTAAATTACCTTTCATTTTCATTTTACCAAAAGTCCGTACAACCTCTTGCAGAACAGCTGCACCCGTAGTTGGATCAATACCACCAAACACCCAAGAGTCTCTATGTCCTCCTAAAATAATATATCTATCTAGAAACAAGCATACAATATCAATTTTTAATGCATTCACATTACTTGTGTTTACTTTGATTGCATCCCTACTTGTGTCAAAATAAGAAGTTTAATACCAGTGCTATGAATTTAATTTTTAAGGTAATCTGCAATCATTCACTTACTCTACAAAAGTATATAAATCAAAACAACAAATATTTTATACATATTTTTCCACTTAAAAGTCTTTCATGTATGTCCTGCTACTAGTTATCAACAATAATGTGTTGAGGTCCCAGATCATCACTAGTTTCTGTACTTTGCATTGTGATAATTTTTGCAAAGGCAAAATTTATGAATGATGTAAAGGGAAACCTGTAAAATGACAAGTGTTACAAAAAAAATTCTCTGACATCTATCATTCTAGCATTCCCATTCAAATATATTCTTGGGAATGCCAATGAAAAACAGCGTGATGTCAGGAATGGGACAACTATTAAGGGTTTCTCAGATTCCATATTATCTGGCTATCTAAAAAACTTGAAGCTTCTTGCAAAATGAAACAGTTTCACCAAATGCAAATAAAAAAGAAACTAAAATCAACAAGCACCTGATGCTTACCTGGTTCCACAGCTCCTCTGAGGATGCCAATGACGTTGTAAATTCTTGTTATTTTATTGTTAGTATGAACATGCATTCTGACTTTTCTGAAATGAAAAGAAGCATGGAGTAATAATTTCTGACTGAGAAGGCAATGAAAAGTCAATGTTAATAACTTGCCAGAAAGCTTGTGCTTCTGTTCCACTTTGTGTGTACAGCATTTATAATAAATACACTTTGGTTTTCTAGCACAGTTCTGCGTAATAAGAAAGAACTTGGAGTGAAGGTCATTAGGAATATGCATCAAGGAATAAATTGAAATCTTTGCTTAGGACAGCAGGTGTGAGTGATCAAGATTTGTCAATCCTCCATCCCTCCCTGCCTTCCCAGTAAAATCTGCTTGTGAAGTTTTATAAAAAGGAAGGAAATAAAGTATCAGAAGAGCTAAAAATAATGTAGTGTTCAGCCCCTCTTAACCTGTAGAAGAAGTAAAGCATCAAACAATGGGGGTTGTTTGTGCTTGGCAAAACCCCAAGAACTTCACATTTGAAGTTATATTTTCAGCAGCAAATCTGCATAGCTGTCAAAATCAAAACATACTTCAGGACAGCTACTGGATCTTTGCCCAGAAAATAACTGACACTGGTGTGTTGATAATGCATATACTTGCACACTATCCGTGTGCAAGTGACTTTCTACCTAGACTCCAAAGGTTCTTTTTGCTATGGAGCTACTCTGAGAAGGAAGTATGTGTAGAATTAGAATACTAAACTCCTCCAGAGGAGATATTCTGGACTCCAGACAAGTAGGCTGCAGCTCATGGATGGCCCTATTTTCAAGAAGGAAGCAACATGAGAATTTAAAGTGTTCTCTCACCAGACAAGTTGTGGAAATTCCTTCCCTGGACACTTTCAAAACCCACCTGAACATGTTCCTGTGCAACATGCTTTAAATTAACTTAATTCATGTAGAATTAGCATTACAAAAACTGTTACCCTATTATGTAGGAAGATGTTAAAATGGAAATTAAAAATATATCCCACGTATATGTTTTATGGATGAATCATATTCTTTTCGTACTGTTGCTCTTCAAGACATTCCAAACAGCACCTAAATTACGTCAGATATGATTTTGCATTTATTTATTTCTACTTTATTAGTTTTCAGCTAGTTTAAAGCAGGACAGAAAAGAATAATGAACAATTAAGTTTTTATAAAATTATATATTCAGTCATTGTCTTGTTTTTCAGGAAGTAGAGCAGTGATAATGATACACCATTTTTACACACTGCTCATTGTGATCCACTACCACTCCTCATGGAATACCATCTCATGTAAGCCAAAATATTTTTATGGGGAAAAGTGATAGAAAAGTAATCTTTAGCTTTATCTATTGGAACTTATTAATTCTAAACAAGGAAGAATTCTGTAACAGTCCCTAACAACCAGTCAAATTCCTCATCACTGGATGCAATTGTTATGTGGCTTGGTCTGCTAGAGAACAGCTCTTCTAGTGCAGGAGACCTGGACAGTTTTATTCCTCTGTTAGACTGAAAAAAAATGTAAACAGTGAAGATACAATTGCTAATACAACTGGTCAAAGGCCATTTCCTTCCAAACAAGCTATTAAGATGTATGTGCTTTTGGATCTTCTGTCCTGTTATTGTTCATGTCTTTCAGCCATGGGGCCTACCAGCTTTGGGGAACAGTTGATGGACATTGTCACACTTGACAGGTCTAAGTTCACAGAAACCCTGTGAGGCTTCCAATGGACAAGAGAAAAAATGACATAGAAACTACTTAATTGTTAGTCCTTTCCTGTTAGACTGGTACAAGCTGGGTGTCCTAATTGTCCCCTTGGTCAGCAGAAACAGAATAAAAGGACCAAATTAAAAGTGAGAAGGAACTTTAGGATTAATTCAACAGTATTAAAAAATATCTACTTACTGCTATATAGCCATTTTGAAAAGGACCAGTAAAACAAAGGGTGAACCTTAAAGTAAGGTTTAAAGTTGGAATGACAGGACTAGACTGTCTGAATTTGCCTATCCATTGACACTGGGGACATTGAGTAAAACCATAAGTTTTGATAATTTATTTTCATTTCTAATAATTATCATCAAATGTTGCCCACTCAGAAGGGTGTAAATTTCTCCAGAATCTCTCTAGATGTATGGTTTTGCAGTTTTTTTCTTGTTGAGATTTTTTTTTTTTTTTTTGCAATATTTTATGAACAGGAAAGTGTTAAAACAGACCTTGTAGAAAAGTTGTCTGCAAATCCTGGCCCTATGTTATATGACACATTGAGACTTCCCTTCCAGCTGCTGTCTGGAGCTGCAGTTCCTCCCATTGCACTGTGAAGTGAAAACCAAGACAAATGTAGATGACCAGCAGGCTAAAACCTTTATTTCCCTTAATAATTACTGCACCTGAAGCAAGGTGGGTTTACAAAAATCTTAAAAACTTTGTGCCAGAAACAGACTGCTTTGAATTTTCCACATTTTCTGAAGCACACACTACTACAAAAGAGCAGTACATACATGTAATGGCATAGATTTTATCACCTTAGTATAAAAAAATTTGCTGCACATTTGTGATTACTGACTTCTGATGAGGAGGACCAATGCATACTCACCGTAATAATACTTCTGCATCATGATAGCCAATGGGATGGACTGGGATTTTGGGAATACCTACACCTTCATTAACTTTATACCTGAAAGTGTACTCTGAGAAATCAGAACAAAATGTGAAGTTTATAGTGTTTTTAGCAATTTCATCAAACTTGAAATACTTTTTAACAGTGCAGCCACACAGTAGCCAAAAGCATGCATCAATTTTTAGTTCTTACATAATTTCTTAGATGCATTACATTTTGGTTTCTTCTAGGAAACCAAAATGTAATGGCAGAACCACAAACCCAATAGTGAATCTGCACAACTCTGTAAGAGAAGTGCCCACATCTGATGCAAGGTTAGATTTACTGTCCATCCATAATATTACATCTCCTTAAAGCTGACTGTAGGATAACCAAGCTGTGGTGTGAGGTGAAGACAGCTCTTGTGCAGCCTCTTGGCAAGCTGCAGAAGACATCCACAGATGCTTGTCCACCTGTGCTGAAGACAATATCTCTCTGAATCTGGTGGGCCAGTCACACACAATCTATCCTAATTTTTCAGTAGTTTGTTTTCTTATGCCCCCAACAATGGTCACAAAAAGCCAGTGAGCTTTCCAGAAGTATCCCCATGTTTCTGTCCCATTAACAGATAGTCCTGCTGAGCATCTTAGTTCAAGTAGATAGTGCCAAGTTTTGAAAGACTCCAAGCTACTGTTTTTTATACTACAAAAATTTTACTCCCTGTAAAGAGGATTTTAAAATGTCTTTCTGCTTGGAAACATACCTCCAAGCAAAGCTATTACTTCTCTTTGATGGTAGACTATAATGTAGTTTAAACTAGTGCTCTTGAGAAACACAGATACTTAAAAATGGCTATAAATTCTCAGACATTTTCTGCTGCTTCGCAATCTGTAAACCTACATGTTCTGCTTTTCTAAGAGTTATAAGGCTGGGAACATATAAAGAGATTTTCCTAAAAACTAACTTTCCCTGCTTAACTTAAAAGTAACCAGTTGAAATGACATACAGGCAGAACCTTAGTCTACAGTAGGAAAATTAACTACGGCTAAAAATAATTTCAAGCAGCTGATTTCTTTGCCACTGTTCTGCAGATAGATGAATTTCTAGTGCCACTATAGCTTTCAGCACCAGTTAATAAAATACTTGATGGCCTAGGGTACAGATCTTTCACTCACCTTTTGCAGGATACCCTGGTGTTAGAGGGTCCCCAGTTCCATTCAGGTTTAATACATTCCCACGCTGGGCTCCTCTGCCTGGAAGGTTCCATCCATCTGGATAAGCATCCACTCCTGGGGCACAGTAGTCAGCAGGGTCTGAATAAAGTATGATCCCTTGGGCTCCGGCTAACATGGCATTTTTAACCTGTGAAATTATTTGCTTTTAAGAAATGCGCTTTTTTATATTTTATTTTTAAATGCAGTAATAGATCTTAATGTTGCAATTTACTTCCATGGGGACATAGCTTTAGTAGTTATGCATGTAGAAGAGTGAAAATGACCACAGACAGCAGAACAAACCACAGTGAAACACAGTATGTTCATTATTTCTGTCACACCTTCAGCCATAGCTCAAAGCTATAGGCTTGAAGAAATAAAGCATGAGACATAAAACTGAAGCACAAAAGCTGACCACTATCCCCACAGTCCCAATAGCACCAGTTTTGTCAGAGGTTGCTGTCTAAAGTCAGAAGAGTTACTTACTCAATCTCTGCACATCGGACTCCTTGTCAAATAACTCTTCGAAATATTGCAATTCTATTGATGAAAAGTATTAAAAGCCTTGGGTCTATAAACTACTCAGTTCCCTAAACCAATGTCTTGCAAGAACCACCTAAAGAGTTTGCAGTCATCGCAGTCTCAGGAGGTTAATTAATCTGTTTTTATGGTTTTGGAAGTTATTCTTAGAATGCAGTCACAATGGATACATTGCAGGCTTCCTCCTGCTCCTATGTTCCAACTTACAGCCCTCATTAACTCTTGGCAGCTCTACCATGAACAGTGTCTGACCCACAGAGGAAAAAATAAAACACAACTCTTACTTTGTTTCCTCTGAAGATCTTTCCATATCTGGCAATGACAATCTTCCCTGTGCAGTTAATTCCCATTTCACGTTCCAGCTTAAAAAAATCTTCCGTACGGCCATAATTCACATATACCAGATCTGCCTGCACAGAGGAGAAAAGCAGTTGCATGGCAATTAGTCATTCAGCAAACAAAATATGTTTTCAGAAATACACAATTTTATTCACTACTTATGATATAGTTTGTTTGTTTGATTGGGGTTTTTTTTGCATTTCTACAAATGAGATCCAGTGCCCACTGAAATAGCAAAAGATATGCATAATATTCTATAGGATGCCTTGGCTTAAGTTGCTGACTTTTCTTTTATTATAATGCACTTAACAGCAACCCTATAAGCTGAGGTTGAAAAATAAATCAATGTACTTTGCTAAACTGACAAAATTCTGTGGTCATGAAAAAATAGTGTTATTCCTTGCATATAC
>JAAGNO010019567.1:39073-49147 GCA_033439905.1 Ceryle rudis | reverse complement strand
AAAAATAAATCAATGTACTTTGCTAAACTGACAAAATTCTGTGGTCATGAAAAAATAGTGTTATTCCTTGCATATACCAATGCTCATTATTATATAATTTCATTCATTTATGCAATGCAATGTTGTCACCAACTCATTTCTCCATGATGAATTATCAGATTAAGCAAGGGACTTTTGTATCCTTTGAAGACATTCGCTTAATCCAAAATGCCTGCCAAATTGGTTTATATATTGCTATTCTACTTAAAACTTAATCAATTCCTCTCCATTTCATTAACATGAAATAATCTGAGATGTATCCAACATTTTCCATAAAGATAAAAGCTTTTCACTTACTAAGTGATTCAGAGATCTAGCAATTTAAGAAAGCCTTTTTTTGTAGACTTCTAAACTTTGCACAATATGTGGCCTAGTTGTCCTTAGGTGTTCTCTTTTACTAATGTGACACATAAATGTTGTGTTGTAGTCTTAATTTTGCAGCTGTAGCTTGTTTTGTATAGATAGGAGAAACTAACCCTGATAGACTGTCTTGAGTAACCTTGGTCTGTATAGATAAGAGGGACTAACTGTGATCTAAGTGGGAACAAAGAGGAGCCTCCAGAGATAAGATAGATCATACCACTTCTACGGTTGCCAGCTCAGCACAACCCTGCATTCTGAGCCAAAGGTAAAAATACACTGTAAGGAAGGCTGCGGGCCTTCCTCCAGAAGACCCTGGCCCATGACCACCAGACAGCAGTGCGCAGGCGTCAATGGGAGGAGACTTATGATAATGAGTTCCCAGAAATAATTATAATAACTACACCTATTCCTGGAATTAATTGTAATAACCCATCCTTTTCCAATGAATATGTATGTTTCTCATAATAAATAATTGCTTGCTTTGAACTATGGCACACAAGTTAGAAGGAGTAATACCTCTTGCACCAAGCACCATAATAAACATGCCTACTTTATAACCTATCTTGGGTTGTAGAGTTTGATTACACATGTCAAATGGTTAATTAAAAGTACTACAACAAATATTTTGAGAAGTTGAAACAATCTATCCTAGCAAGTGTTTTGCAAAAAATTACTTCAGATAATAGTACTCCTATATATTTTTTTTTCTTACCTCTGGAACTCCTTGTGCTGAAAAAGCATTATATGGTGGTAGTATACCAGTAACATTTTCATACCCTTGTGGAGGTGGTTCAAAGAGTGATGTATTGAAAATCTATCAATAAATAATAGAAGTCTTTGGTCAAACAATCTACCTCCAGGCACAAATTTGTATGCTTGGTTATTGCAAATGATTTTCTAGTTTCCATAAACTGTTAGCAAAAAATACAATTCTAACTCGTATGCATGAGTTCAAACAGAAAAACAACTAGGGATACATAGCTGAATTTTTAAAACAGAATGCAGACATGAACGCAGAGAGACAGAATCATAAAATCATTTATGTTGGAAAAGACCTTTGAGTTCATTGAGTCCAACCATAAACCAATGTTCGATAGATCACTTGTCAGAAGATGTTCATCAATCACTGTCTGAAACTAAGCAAAGAAGTAGCTGAAAATTGCCAAGAAATTATGACAATAAAAAGACTCCTAGTTCATGCATGCCACCACGGGTATTTTTTTTGTGATCACTCCCACCTGTATTATTATTATTCCTCTCTTCAACTCTTTGCTAGTTAAGCTCCAGATAAAGGTGCTGCCTTTTATCCCTGTCTGTTGCAACACTCGTGTTGCCTTAAGGTACACGTCCACTCTTTGTCACCTTGTGAGATTATAGCTGAGACTTTTTATGAGGTTTCTGGAAGATTTTCTCCATTCTTTCACCTCTAAGCTCCTGTCATGCCCAAGAACATGTTCTTTTGTTTCTACCGGGGCTCTTCAACCCTACCTATGTGCTATGACACTTGTCTAGCAGTCCTATCTCCTCTCCTCATTCAGGTTCCTTGTCAAATTTTACATCTACTTCTTTATTCTCCTGTAGAGTACAAAATGAAGAAGATGACTATATATAGTTCTTTATTGCTTAGGAGACACCATAGGAAGTCAGCAGGATCAGGTTCAGAGCCAATGAAAGGAGATAGTGCTTCATACAATGGATAGTATCTGTGTGGCATTCCTTACCTCAGTATGTCGTGGAAGCAAAATTTGTACAGATGGTCAAGCAGAGACCAAATAGGTACTTGGAAGAGCGATCTAAAGAGGGCCAATAACTGCAGGAATACTTGGAAAAGAGGTCTAACGAAGGTTCTTGAAGATACTAATGGCACCATGCTTAAGAGAACTCCTGAGCTGAAAACAACTAGCTGATGGATGTATTACATGCCTTAAATTAATTTCTTTGTTCTTAAACTTCCCTGTGCATCTGCTTAAGGCTGTTTATGGAAATGGGATATTGGCCTAGATGTATCCTTAATCTGAACCAGTATGGCCATTACAATTTATAGTCTTGTTGGTGCTAATTGAAGCCTCTTCGCCCATCCTGTTTCTACTGTGTAAAACACTGAGATTTAAGCCACTCTGCTGTTCTGCTGCACAGTCTGGAAAATCATTTCTTTACATGAGTTCCCTTTGTGTTGGATTTTTTCTTGTATTATAAAGTAAATGCTGGGATGAGTGGGTGGGAAAACAGAGGAAGACACTGTTTCTTTAAGGAAGTCTTACATAAATACCGTCTAATCATTAAAAAGATCACCTCATTCCCTTGATCATCAATTACTGAGATGTAGTTTGGCTGCATTTCATTTGGGTATGAAAGAAGCACATCATAATGAACGAGTTCTGCTGAATCCAGTCCAAATTCCTTCCACTGGCCTTGAATTTGTTTGGCAAGAAGAAGATTCTGTTCAGTTCCTGCGAGGTGAGGCAACTTGGTAAATGAGCTAGAATAGAACAGAAAATCCTTACTAAGCAGCAAATGCTGAGACACACAATAATGAGCTGAGATCAGTGTGTCTAAGTCTTAGCTTCAAACCACATTCATGGAAGGTAAGGTCTTAAAGCCTGAGCTGTATAACATGTTTGTTTATCAGAGTCCACATTAGGATAAGCACAAAATGTAGTCAGAATAGAGGATCTTTCCTGAGGTCTTAAGATAAGTCAGCTGAACCAGGTTGCCCTTCTTGCCTTACTTAAAAAAAGGGCAGTACCTCAGCCTTTTTCAGCCACCAGGGACTTCTCTGAATCACCAGCATGTGTCATAGACAGAAGCCTTGCAACCATAACAACCAGGTCTTTCATGTGAATTACACCCAGCCCCATGGATTTGAATGCATCTAGATTCTCTGAGCAGACCACAACCTTCTGCTCTCTGGTGCTGTCTTTGCCTCTCTTTAAAACATGCAGATATGCACCAAGGTCCTTTGCCAAAGCTTATTGTCTTATTCTTGAACTTTAATTCTCTAGAGTATTTTAAGCACCTTATAATTCCTTAAGTACTCTAGTTTAAATACTACATATGCCATAAGGAAAAATATACTGAACAACACATTATGCGTTTTTTTTTTCTTTTTTCCTCTTCCAAGCAGTTTCATCCTTTCCAGAACTGATTCAATCCTAAGGTCAAAGTGTCTGCATTTTCTGATGCTCATAGTTTGTTTTCTTGACTTGATAAAAACAAAGATAGGGGAGTAAGAAGCTAAGAATAAGGATCAAAAGTCTCAAGTTCACATGCTTTTATGCTTTTAAAAAACTTATTTGGATAGTGTATTAGTGTAATTCTTATGCAGTTCCTATTTTTTATTTGAATTTAGAGGAAAAAACCCCAAAACAAACAAACCAAACAAACAAAGCCAAAAAACAGTATGAAGCATTTGGCTCATCATCAAAGGAAGAAGAAAAACCAGATACCATTAATACCCTATGGCCAAGAATTTTTAGCATAACTGCAGAGCTTTATCATGCTTTCATCAATCTCCATGTTGTCTCAACTCTGTCTCAAACATAATCTTCAGGAACTCTCCAATCTACTGAGAGCAACAAATAGTAAATAAGGCCATTAGACTTAAACAGCTGATTGATGTTAGAAATGAAACATTTTGGTTTTAGAATAAATGTACAGAAACCAAATTTGTTATTAATCCTTTGAAGTTTATGATGATGCAGCTGCTGACTTACGTGATGAATACCAACACAGTACTAACCAGAGGTTATATTTGTTATTTTTTTTCATGTGAATGTATTTGTTCCTCTCTAGAAGATACAAATATGTACAATAATTATTTTTATTATTATTTGCAGTGGAACACACAGCAGAACAAGAGGGTATTTCTACATCCCTATCACTTTATTATACTTAATAATAATTACATCATGCAAAACTTAATCAACCATACACACACTGTACATGGACATGGGCCCTTCATCTTCTGAAACAGAAGACAAGGCATAATGGAATCTCAAGCATCCAATTAACATCACATTATCCAACGTGGCCACTCTAAAGGAATTATTAGTTTTATCTACACATGCAACTTAGTGCCATGCAAACAAGCATTTTAAATACTACATTTTTATTATATTAATTTCCTACTTAGACTAGCTGCTCTAACTGTAAGTTTAAGGAGACACTGGACAAATAGATTATCAATCACAGGTAATTGACAGCCATCAATGTATCCCTAATACAGTAAAATGATCTCAGTCTGAGACAAAGCAATGTTAGAGCTTCGCACAGTTGTGTGGAAAAAAATCCCAGACACTTATACTGTATTAAATCTAGACTACACAAAAATATAATAAAAAAAAAAGCATGATAAACACTGGAAGTAACGCAGCTTGAGGGAAGTACATTTAACAATACAACCACTTCAAAGAGGTAACTTCAAAACTGGGGAGGGGAGGAACAGAAGGGTTATGATTCTCTCCCTTCTCCCTCCCCCAGACATGCTGTGTCAACCAAAGACTTCCAAAACATCTTAACAGCTCTGCTTTCAGAGACTGCTCCTTGGAGCTGATATTACCATTCTCTAGCTTTTGTGACTGGTAAAATTACTCAAAAAACAAGATATGCAGGCCTTACCGAAGGTATTGCTTGATGTTTTCTGCTTTCATTTCAGCCACAAATCTCTGTCGCACATTTCGATAGACATCTGAAGAGTTGGGGTTTTTTTCAGTTGGTCTTGTAAACCATCCTGAAACACATTTGATAAGCATTCTACATATTTGAGCCCATGTGTAACCTGAAGTACTGAACAGTCTCATTAAAACCACGAGGATGAACAGGGCTGAGAACCCTCTGTAAGTCTTTGCTGGCTCAGACATAGGGGTGAAGCAGAAAAGTAAAATATACTTTATTGATTGAATTACCATAAAAATGATGGAATTGAAAGAGCACAACTTAAATCTCTGGTAAATACAGTCTCTCATTAATTTAACACTATTGTTTAAACTCTTAATTAACTGTTTACAGCATAAAAATTGAACTCCTAACACTCATGATGCAATTCTCTTACTTAATTTATACATATATTTAAAAATATGTGTATAAGCATCTTCAGGGTAAAGTTCTAGGACTCAATGGTCACCTTGCCAGCATTATAATCATTACAGATTTGGGGAAGGATGGGGTTAGTTTATTTAGTAATTAATGAAATAAAGTTAACTGTGGCGCAAGTCAGTTTTAAAAAATTCAAGATTTTCCAGTAGCCATAAATCTGAAAGAGAATACCAACTATAAGAATTTGTCTTAAAAAAACCCCACCCGACCAACCAACCAAAAAACCAACCAAATCCTTTTATAGCTAAAAAATCTCACACTGGGAAAATTGTCATAATAAAGCCAAGTATATGTGCTGACGCATGCACAATGTATATGATCTGTTAAACTGAAATGCAATTGAAGGAACACTCTGAACATAACAGTGAAACTGGATCAGGCCAAAGGTCCATCTTGATCAGTGTTATGAATAAAGATTTCATTCCTTAATTAGTAACATTTATGTTTTATTATATGGGGTTAATAAAAGGCAAGTAAACAGCACTGGGTGCACAGGCAGTATGCGCTCTACAGACAGTCACACCTGATACAACAGCAGATCCTCTTTTATGCTTGTTATCCTAATACATATTCATAAAAGGGAGGGCCATTATAATTAGTTCTTGGAAGGGGCGTTCCTGCTTTAGAGCATGAGTTCCCTCTCCTGGTGGTCTCTCTGGTGGTCGCCCATGATGAAGGTTTTAAGTCTTCCTCCACAGTTCCATCTTTCACTGGACCTTACTTCATCTGCTTGTCCACGCAACAAGCATGGTTTAGCCAATCAGGTCCGTTCTTGGCCACAAATGTTACAGTTAAACAAGTGGCAAGCATGGTTTAGCCAATCACTATCTACAGTTGTGGAAACTTTGTTTAATTTCTGTTTCTGTTTGTTAATTACTTTTGCACGGCTCATCGATTTCAGGGTCTCATCTGGTATGCCTCACCACACCCCTGACACGAATTGTCACACCATCTATCACATCAGTATTGTGTTTTGGAGAAATGTCAGAAGATGATGTTCAGGAGAACGATTAAGAATAGCACAAGCTCCAGAAATTTGTAGCTCAAGGATCTCCTAAATAAAAGTAAAGCTTTTTATATTTAGTAGCCCTTATGGATTTTTCTTTCATGCTTTAGCCTTAGGTGTATGCTACAACAGAAATTTAAAGAGAACATATGCAGACATGCAATTTTAGACTTAAAATCAAATGCTGCAAATGACTGCAGAAAAGAATCTAATGTTCCAGTACATGAACAATTCAGCAACTCCACTCTTGGCTCTCATTCAAAACTCCTCCTCCTGTATATTCTTCCCTTAATACCCAAAATAACAACTGAATAGTTGCATTTAAACAGATCTTCAGTAAAAATTGTGAAACACACACACAAAATAATCCTGGAGGTTTTGCAATCAACAGAATTCCCAAACTCTTCTATTAATCCCTTGTCTTCCAACATCTCACTGCCTGTTACAGGAAGATACCAATTCACCACGGCTCATTTTGAGCTGAAGCAAACAGCTGTTATATCCCTCACTCTCTAAAGACCAAAACTGTTAGAACAATCTCTCAGAAAAACAGTGGGACAACTATTTTATAACATCCCTAAAAAGCAGTAAAAGTTCCGTGATGGGGACTTAATCACAACAGGGTTGCACATAATTATCTGTAAAGGGCAAAGGCTGTGGGCTAAGCCCATGCATCTCTGCACTTACCTGCAAGAAAGCCGATCAAAAAGCAGCCTAGCAGCGCAGGGCAGCCTAGCCATCTTTGAAGGGTGGCTTTGCTTCTGGACATATGGGCAATGATGGCTGGCAGCTTTGCAGACTGTGAGGACAGGCAATCAGGCACCTTCCTCCTCCTCCTCTTCCTCCTCCTCCTTCTCCTCCTCCGTCTCCTCCTCCTCCTCTTCCTGCCCTCAGTCCCAGGGCTGCCCCCCTGGCTTCTGTGCTTTTCAGCTCTCATTCTACCTAACCAGACTTAATCCCTGGATGATGATACGAATTTCTGAGTGCAATAAAACACTGAAATTTCTTAGCTTCACCCAACAAGACAGCTTCTGTATCTCTGTAACAAACAGGAACCTAAACTATGCACCAAGCAATTCATAAGTACTATTTTAACTATTAATTATCAGGACTTTCTGTTTCTGAAAGTTCCTGCTTTAGGTTTAAACGCAATCATCAGTATTTGTTCCAGTGGAAATGGACAAGACATGAAATCGATGAAAGGAAAACTTGTTCACTCTTTACCAGGAAAGCACTGAATTGCTCCCTGTTATAATCAGTGGTTACATTAATGCTTGGCAAGTGATGAATACTTAAAGCAGCTCAGAATACAATTTAGATTAGCCAATTAGCCACTTCAGACATCATCCAATTTGCAACTGGGAAAAGTTGCAAAATTATTTACTATATTCTCTAGCATTTTACATTTTGGATTCCAAGGTTCTTAGGAAAAGGTTTTCCTGTCTAATTCAGCCAAATCCATTAGTACTTCATCAGAAAGGACACAGCTTCAACCTAGGGAATACTCAAGATATTTTCATAGAATCACCATATTTTGTACAAACTTACCCTGCCTCTGCACATCACTCCCTGCTGGTGAGTTCCTGCACAGATACAGGAAAGCCAAGACTGCATGAAAGCCAAGACTGATCTTTCTGGAACTGAGGACTTGCCTATCTGAGACCAGTTACCTGTCTGAAGATAGGAAAGCTTTACTGGGAGCGTGGACATGCTCTGAGTTCTTACCACTCACTCCCAAGAGTCCAAAGTAGATATATTTCTGCGAAAGAAATGGCAGTCCTCCAAGTATCAAAACTTTATTAAATACACCAGGTTGAGCTGAAAATATTCAGAAACAGCTGTAAAGACTGGTTTAAAGTCCTATTTACTTCATTAAGGCTTTTCAGATATTACAGGAGAATTACACCACTTGGGCATTCTGAACCATCTACACTGTCTTAAGCATACATGCTGATGTCTTTGTTCAAATGATAAGCACATCCAGTTTTGTGATCTTTTTTTCTTGTTGTTCCCCAACAGCTCATAAAACCATCACAAATTCTGTACAGAAAGGACTTTTCACACCAATATCTCACTTGACATATACAGACCAGATGGCATTCCACCTACGGGACTTATAAAGAATGAGCATATTGATGTATTATTAGCATTTATATAGCACCACAGGTGTAGGACTGGCACATAATAGACAGTAAAGTGACAAGGGCTTTTGGAGATTACTACCTAAATTAGACCTCACATGATGATAACATCACTGGAGGAAGAAGGTAAGAATAGCAATAGTGAGAAAGTATGAAATGTATTTATTTTTACACCTACAACTTTTAAAGTGATAAGGACATCAGCAATGTTGAGTTGAACAGTATCAGCAACCAAGTGGCTTCTACGCTTAAAATACAGTCCTAGTACTATTAGCTATTAGTTCTAGCATGTTCTTACATTCGATGGAGTGATGACCAGTGGAGTCTATAATGTTCCGTATAAATGCAAGTATAATATAGAGTAGAAAACTATGTCATGAATCACACATCATAGAGAAAAGGACAGGGACAGGAAATAAGATGAAAAAGCTCATGGGTTAAGATAAAGACAGGGACATCCCTTACTAATTACCGTCACAGGCAAAACAGACTCAAACTAGGGAAAAAATAATTTTATTATAAA
Organism: Ceryle rudis; assembly: GCA_033439905.1. Classification (NCBI taxonomy): domain Eukaryota; kingdom Metazoa; phylum Chordata; class Aves; order Coraciiformes; family Cerylidae; genus Ceryle; species Ceryle rudis. Next base: position 39,981 of record JAAGNO010019567.1, on the reverse strand, counting down.
TTAAAATAGACTCGAGTAGTGAGAAAACCAAAATTGAAACATCTTTTCCCCCACCACACCCAATTTTACAGCTTTATCTCTCCACTCCCAGCTCTTCTATGACATAGAGCTGCCATATATGACACAGGAGGCCTCCTGGGATAAGCCAGATACCCTCAGATGCATTAAGCATCTAACTTTAAGCACTTGAATTGTTCTACATAAACTGTTCAGTTCCTAACAGAAAAATACACAGTGTCATCTGGGAGCTCATGGAGTGTCCTAGACCTTCAAACAGAGCAAACTAGTACAGGGCAGTATGTATATAAGGCCTGCCCTGATCAGGCATAGTGCCTACAGCTCAGGTGAGATGTCTCACACCACCTAAAGTGACACTGCAGAGCCTGTTTTCAGATGACTGAATCCTGCTCTGTGCAGCCTGCTGCAAGCTAAATGTCCATAGGTGGAGCCAGTGGAGTTCCAGGCACTACCACTGGAATTAGAATTAAGTATTTAGTGCAATTTCAGGTGCTTTAGTGTACCCCACATGGGTATGCATTTTTCCCAGGTCTGATAGTCTGCCAATTTCCTGTATATCTACAGGATATGAGGCTTTCTGGCAGCCCAAGTGGCAGTAGGTCAGTATGTTAAATCTGATGTTAGACATCAGATTTACTTGTCTGCACCCTTATGCTGGCCTCCACCTGCCCCTGCCCCATCCCTGACAGCAAGGAGGAAGACAAGGGGAGGTGGGATGGGTTGAAGGACATGAGGGACTGTGATGTGACTGCAGACCCAAGCAAGAGGTTGTCCCCACACAGACAGAAGGAACAGCAGCTGTCCATGTCGATAGGGGCCATGGGCAGGGCCATGTCACAGTGGGGTTGGTGACACAGCTGTCCCAGGAAGGGTGTACAAAGGGCTGCACA
>JAAGNO010019567.1:0-38973 GCA_033439905.1 Ceryle rudis | reverse complement strand
GGGGCCATGGGCAGGGCCATGTCACAGTGGGGTTGGTGACACAGCTGTCCCAGGAAGGGTGTACAAAGGGCTGCACAAGGAGCCAGCCTAGGCTGGGGGTGAGTCCATGGGTGATCAAAGGATGAAGTGAGAGGACAAGGGAAGAGGACAGGGAAGGGGAGAGCTGGGCTACATGCAGGGAAGCAGGGGTTGCCTGTGATGCAACAGTTAGTGGGTGATCTTCCTTTGCTTTCTAGGGCCAGAAGACCCAAAGAGGACATGACCAGACCATAGTGCACCCCTGTCCTCAGCCACTGAGCTGGAGCATTTTGCAACTTTCTTCAAGTACACCAGCGTGAAGAAAAGGAATCAGAGTAATACTTGGCTGGTGCCATTTTTGAGCTATCTGCTACTGGCACCAGCCCCAGCAATGTAGTGGCCACTTTACAGAGGGCAGCAGACTGGTGGTGGGGTTGGTGACATGGCCAACACAGGAGAGATGTCTCCTGGCTGCTGGGGCAATGTGGGACTGACAGCCTGGGCCTGAAGCTGCCATCTTGTCCCCTCCCTCCTCAGCTACTCACAGCTGGAGAATTCTGCAGCTTTCTGCAAAGCCCTTGATGTGAAGGAAGCCCACACAGCCCCAGTCTGCACCATGACACAGCCTCACAGGCAGGTGGAAGATCCACACAGCCATGGACAAGAGGAGCTCTGCAACACCCACTTTCTCTGTCATGACCTGATTGATGAGATACCCTGAGTAGTGTGGAGAGTCATTCAAAATTTAAAATTCCCTTGGAATAAATTAAGGTGAAATGACACCAAATAATTAATCAATTTGTTAATTTTATTTGAACCAGGAAGTGTTATATGTAATTTAGGAAAGCCTTGGTAATTAACGCCTTAAAGGTGAAATAGTTTGTAGAAAGAAGAGAGAAAAAGAGGGGAACAGAGAGAGAGAAAGATATCACCGCCCTTGTATCCCGCGATGTCTCGAGGGACCAGTCCAGATCTTGAGTTCTTCGGTGGTGGGGGCACAGCAATCAGTATACTGCTGTCCCTTTGTACACTTGGGATACGGGAGGCATCCCCCAGTGTACAGGGAAGTGTGGAGAGGCAGTGTTAGTTTACATAGGAAGGACTTAGTAACCCCCCTCCGTGTTTCTGTAATATATAATCTGCAATGTATGCATATATATAAATACACATCTATTTATACATGTAAAGTGTATTTATGTATAAATAAAGACATATTTATACACATTTATACACTCACCTTAAAGGAAGCAGGGAGACAGTCAGAGGGTGCTCTGGGATCATGTGGTATCACGGTTTCAAAATGACAGTCAATCACAGAGCAGTATGGAAATACATTGGGCACGAGCTGAGTCATGTCCTTCAGTCAATTTGACAGGGAAGAACATTGAGGGCATTCTGTTATAGGAGCTCCACACAGACCTCACTGCAAGGTCATCTGCCATCAAATGCACAAGTAGGGCATTTTGCACTTAACCTCTGGCAATTTTAACTGGAGGCCACCAAAAGAAAATTTTTCACTATCTTACCTGTTCTGTCTCAGAAAACCTCCATTATCCATGGAATTCCTTATAGATTCACATACAGATGCATATGACTGATGCTCTGAATTTCTTGATTGAAATATTATCACACATTTCATCAGATCCAGGGCAGACTTTTATTGAAGATTTTTTCCAATCTTTCATGAGGCAGATTAAAAAAAAACTTTCACATTCTCAGAAAATTATAAAATCTAAGTCTGTTTCAATAATACAACACTGGTATCTTATTAATATCTTAGTAACTTCTCAAAATCACAGTAGAATCTAAGTTTTACCAAAGTATGTAAGCCAATTTTTGTGATTTAGATGTCTCTGGGTAGACTATGTTGTGAGAGCTGGCACAGCACACTTTTAATTCCTATATAAGGGACTGTGTAAGGGAATCTTACTTGCTGCCCTTCTGTGATTTTTATTATTATTTGAATCAATGAAATTGTTAATTACATTATACTATGCAACTAAGGTACAGACTTCAAATACTGTCTAGATGTGAGTCTGAGCTTTAAACTCATTGGCAATTTAACATCTGTGCTGTTTCCTCTCCTTCTGTTCTGATTTTGAGCCAGATCTGTGCCAGAAATGTCAGTGGATATAAAATTCATGTTTCACAGTGTTGAGCGTGACATACTCATAGTAATCAGAAAGTGTTGAGAAAAGATCCTGGTTTACAATAGGAAGAATATTACTAAACGTTCTGTCATGATAAATGTTAGTCCTGTTGTAACACATAACATTTGGAGGGGTCAAAGTAATACCAGGACAGGTGCAGTGAATGGCTCAGTGAGTTTGGCTGGACTAGGGTAAGAGGAAAGCTGCCTTTTTCCAGTCTGTCATCCAAGGATACAAAAAGAGCAGAGGAGAGACTTCTGAATTCAATTTGAAGCAAAGTCCTTCCTCAGAGTTGAAACGATTCAGATTCATTCAGTTCAAGGTTAAGGTACCTCTCATGAGTGATATTTTTATGACCTTTGATGGAAACCCAGTATAATATTTTGACTTGATTACTTTTTAAAAAAATAAGAAATCAAGTCACGTAATCATACCAGAAAAGCCTGATCATTCTGTTTCATTTCCAGCGTGGTCTGTGAAGCTGATGCCTCATATTTCTGTGATACCAAGCTAAGGTTTTGCAGTCCTTGTATAACTGGTGAACCTATTTTCCCTTATTGCAGATCAGTATTTTCATATCCTACTTGTACTACACACATGGACAGATGTGCAGGGTCTCTTCACAGGTCATTGTTACCCAAATGATAAACTCTAAAGACTGTATTTTGTGCATTTCCATGGACCGCCTCCATTATGATCGAGTATTACATTTTGTGGGGTTTGATAGAGGTTCAGGATAGGTTGCATCATGTGTCTGTTAAAATTACTGCTAAACCAGCACAGAATGGGCCAATCAGGCGTAAGAAGTGAGACTTGTCTCATTTCTTTTAGATAAATACAATGCCATTATCTCACCTTCTGAAGTAGGCATAGTATTTCAGAAATCAGGGGTGAGACACAGGTACTTTTTAGGCACAAATCATTTGACCTGCTTCAGACATTTATTTAGAATTAAACCAGTTATGTTAGGTTGTAGAGAGGTAGGCACTGGTCTCTTCTCACAAGTAACTAGTGATAGAACAAGAGGGAATGGCCTCAAGCTCCACCAGGGGAGGTTTCAACTGGACCTTTTGGAAATTTTTTTCACTGAAAGGGTTGTCAGGCATTGGAACAGGCTGCCCAAGGAGGTGGTTAAGTCACCAGCCCTAGATGTGTTTAAAAGCTCTGTGTAGATATGGTGCTTGGGGATATGACTTAGTGGTGGACTTGATAGAGTAGGTTAATGGATGGACTCAATGAAAGATCTTTTCCAACCTTGATGATTCTAAGTTATACCTCAGAAGTGGTTTTTTTTTTCCCTTCCTCTGCTTTTTATAGAGTGACTCTTGGACATAACTTAGATATAAGCATGGAAGAGTGAATTCAGTGAAATGAAACCCATTCTAGCAGACTATGAGCGATATAAGCTGCCTTACGCTACATATGCTTAAATCATCCTATTCTATCCCTGTTTCTATTGTAGTTCAGATTAACACATCGTTTTAAGCCAAACTAGAGCTGATCTTAAGGAATACTGACAAATGCAAATGGTTAAATCCACTAAAAGGAGTGGCTGCTCAGAATTTGCCATGATCTCTCTGCATATGCAGTCCTCAAAAAATGATGCAGATACAAAATACTGTCCTGCTGTTTAAGATCTCTGTGATAGTCATGAACAAGGTTTAGAAATAATGAGCTGTATTCATAGTTGTGGTGGGTTAATCTTGGCTAAAGACTAGTAGTCCCACCCTGCTGCTTACTCACTCTCCCTCCTCCACAGTGGAACAGGGAAGAACATAGGATCAAAAAGCTGCTGGGTTGAGATAAAGACACAGGGATTGCTGACCAGTTACCATCATGGGCAAAACATAATTGGCTTGGGGAAAAATCATTTAATTTATTGCCAATTAAAATAGATTCAGGTAGTAAGAAAAAAAGGCAAAAAATAGAACAAAAGTGACCCCTCCCTTTTTTCCCAGAATGAACTTCACTCTTTTACTCCTGACCCTTCCACCCTCACCCAGAAGGGTGATAGGGAATGAGGGTTATGGCCAGTACTTAACCACCCTTCTCTGCTGCTCCTTGTAGTGCTCCGCACTGTTCCTCTGTTCCTGTCAGGGTTCTTCACAGGCTCCAATTCACTAAGGAAATACCCAGTGCTCCAGTGTGGGATCCTCCACAGGCTGCAGTATGGAGATCTGCTCATCCATGGTCTTGTCCCCATGCTGCTGGGAAAACCCCCTCTGGCACCTGGACTAGTGCACACACTGCTGTTTCTTACCTTTTTTTTTATTTTTTTTTATTTCCTCTGACTCTTATTTTGTCTCACTCATCTGTTCTTTCAGCCTATTTGCCCTGTCTTAAACATGTTTTCACAGGGGCACCACGAACTGATGGCCGATATGCTCAGCAGTGCCTGTGGTGGGTCTGTCATGGACCTGGCTGGAACTGTCTGTGTCCAGCCTCTCAGGCCTCTTTAGGGCAAAACCATGTCAGCTGCAAGCTTCCCTCTCACCTCCCCTCTGACTAACTTTGCTGCTTTGCTGTGTCATCTTCTATATCCTTCTTATCCCAAGAAAGTGGAAAGAAACTATCCAGAAGCAACCTCTGCTACAATTTGTGCCTCTACTTGGACCAGATAAAAAAGGTAAAGAGCTGTAGGTGTGGCAAGAGGAAAGGGATGTGTTGTAGGACAGGAAAATGGAGTTGTTGTGGGATCAGGTAAGTCCATAAAGGGATCCTGGGTGTGGGCTGACTGAGGAATCACATTATTATTATGCTGTGGCCTGAATAAAAGCACTGGAGATGTCATCCTCCTGCAGCCAGGCAAAAATGCAGTACATGAGGCAAAAGCAGCTTGCAAGGTGTGCATACAAGAGTGAGAATCTGTATAATAAAGTGTCTAAAATGGTATTAAAAGAAGCAGGCAGAAAATCCCACTGTCCTGCAGACCTGTTCTTAATTTTGTGCTTTCGGGTCCTGACTTACACTGATGATAAAGTCTTCAAAGTTTTAGATGGCAATATTGTGTGGGTAGAACCCAAACTATTCTATTCTAATTCTGTTCTTATCCTTATTCTTATTCTTTCTTATTCTATTCTATTAAATACCTTTGTATGCTGTGGAGGCTAATGTAAGAAGTGACATTCCCTCTTGGATCATGTCTAATTTATACATAGATATTTGAAATTTCTTGTTGATAGTTGCAAAAGTATCCCTGAGCTATCTCATCTACATATTTCCTGGGAAGATGATAACAACAGCATAAAGCTGAATAAATACCATCCACCCAGGTGAAACAGAAGCTTTGGCTTGACAACAGAGTTCACAGATATTGCTAGCCTCCCTTTTGGAAGGGGGAACAAGGTGCAACAATCCAGATGCTTCTTAGAGAATGTGGGGAGAGAGCAGAGAGCAGATAAACTAAGTTTTCCAAAAGAAGGAAGGGGGAATAAAGCTACTTCCTTCTATACCAGGTTTCATTTTAATCAGTGCCTGGGCTGGAAGAGAGGGTTCTCTTTAGCATTGTTTTGCTGCTCCTTTCTTTTCCCACTCTTTCTGCTTCTGTACCTCCTTTACTTTCTCCTCTTTGCTGGTACTACCAGTTCCAGGATGTGCCATATCTATCCTGCATGCACTGTTTCCTGAGTCTTGGGACATGGCCTAAATAAAACACTACACATTACTCAATCGCAAAGCCAAAGTTGTAGTACGTCTTAACAAATGCTCCTCAGAGCAACTGAAGCCAGACTCAAAGGAGCCTGCCATGGTGAAATCTGAAGTACAGCATGCCTGGAATTCAAAGATACATCTGTAAGAAGTGGAAGAAGCTGCTCCAAACCAAACCTCATCTCACTCTTAGCTGCTACTAAGCATCTCAGTTAGTAGCCTAGGAAGGAGCACAGAGCTCTTAAGACAATCTCTATCCCATAGAACTCATCTCTCTTTGAGTCACTTCCCGACCAAATCAAAACCACATCTATCAGCCACTTTGTTTTTTTACATGGGACTTTTCCTGCTAGAGCTAGGATACTACCAGTGAGAGATACTGCTAAGACTGCTTCTCTGATAGTGGGTATTTTATTAAATATTGAAAATACCCACTTTAGTCTAAGTGTAACCAAAGTTAAGACTTGAGGCTGATGGGAGATAAAACCTGTCCTAAGTAGTCACAAAATTTAATGCAGGACAAGTGGTGTGAAAAGATTACTAGGAAAAGACCTTTTTTTTTTTTTTTCTTCTCAGATCAGGTGACAAAACTGAAAAAAGGTGCATAACACAGACAGACTGTAGAACACACAGCGCTTCTCCAAATTAATATCACTTTTAAAACTAGCAAGAAAACTATCAGTTACTGCATAGACCTCATATTGAGCTCAGGAGTGGTGAGAATTGCACACGTTGAGAGTAAAGACAAGAGTGAGGTTCAGCTGAAGTCAGCAGAACTTGCAGATAGATAAACGTATTCTTAGTTAAAAAAACCCAAACCAAACAAAATATATATCCATGGTAAACTAGAAAAGCTCCCAAACACATGCCAAATACAAAACTAGCATGCATTTGTTTGTTTAATGCATAATTATGCTATCCAGCCAATCAGCAAAACCAGCAAGAGTATATAAATATAAGTAATTCACAGAATTAATGCCAACGTTTGTAAATTGCATGTTGTAGCAGTTCAGCAACAGAGCCCCACAGGTTAATATCTGCAGTAAGAAAAATCTGCTGCTGTTGTGCTGCTGCTGGACGTGCTGTTTGACTAGAAGTTGAACTTGTGGCCTGAGAGATCAAAGGGCCCTGGTTTGTGGGGAAAGCTCTTGAAGGAAAAAATGGCAACAGGGGAATGTTCAAACACAATTTTAAATCAGTAGTTTCCTTCTGACTCTGCCAATTGTACAGTGCCCCAGAACTCTCTCACAGCCTCTGAAGTCTACCTGACTTCCAGATTAAAAGTGTAGTAGATTTTGGTGCTTTGAGTCAAGTCTCTTATCTTGAACTTCAGGAGTCCATTATCAGATTCCAGCTAAAATAAAGTTTACACTGCTGTCAGCTGACAAGTTCAGCTTGCAAACTTTGACCCTTTCTTCTACAAGAGGAATGTACTGAGTGAGGCAGAGAAAGTAAAGAACTGTCCATTGAACATAAACCAAATGATATCTTCCAGCATGCACAAGAAGTTTCTCAAGAAGACAGAACCAGCCTCTTCAGTGGTGCATAACAGGAGGATGAGAAACAGTTACAAATTCAATAACAAGAGGTTCTGTCTGGATATAAGGAAAAGCTTTTCTATCATGAGAGCAGTGAAGCACTGGCATATGTGGCACAGACAGGTTGTGCAGTCTCCATCCTTGGAGATTTTCAAGACTGGACTTAATAAAACTGTGTAACCTGGTCTGACCTTGGAGCTCACCCAGCTTTGAGTACAAGTTTTGGACCGGAGACCTCCTCAGCTCTCTTCCAACCCTGTGATCCTATGTTTGTATTATATCCTTCCATGAAGAGCTGCTGTCCACCAAGTGGAATAATACAATTTACTATGACTCCCCGATGCAGGAGTTGGCTGCTCTGCTCCACCATGGTATTGTCTGTAGTCCAGCAGCACACTTCAAACTGTTCATACAAGCAGACATGAGCACAGAATCACAGAATCATTAAGATTGGAAAAGACCTCTGAGATCATCAAATCCAACCACCTAGTCAATGTTATCATGACCACTAAACCATGTCCTGAAGCACCATGGCTATACATTTTTTGAACACCTCCAGGGATAGGTCCCATCTCAAACATCTCGATCACCAGTGGTCTGTCTCAGCTAAACCAACACTTGAAGTAAAGTCTGTGCCAACAGTATCTGAATTTAGAAATTATGCTGCCAGGTCAGCAGATTTCCCAGTCAAAGTAACACGGACATTGCTGGTTTCATGAAAGCGAGGATTCATTTTATTATGAGTATAGTTTCTGCTCTGGAGTTCTTTGGAAAATTTTGACAGCATCCAATTTGTGATCATATGACAGGAAATACTTCAAAAAATACCATTACTTTTTTCATTTCACCTTCAGATTCTTTAATGTAATTACTCAAATTGGAAAGGATGCTCTCAATAATGCCACAGTATCAGACAGGTTCCTCCCTCTGCTTACCACATATATCTAAAACTCTTGTCTTGTAATTAAGTCATCTGCTGCTGTATGTAAATCAATGACTCAGGAGAGTTTGTGTGTAGTAACTGTAAAAGCCAAACAACCGTTTGCAAGGAGCTGACTGGAATTATAGTGTTAGTTCTTACAAGCATTAATTACGGTATATTTAGAAAAACTGTAAGTTCATTGTAGTAAACAACTCTGCTGATGGTCATCTCTAGCTGAAAAATATCTGTAGCTAACATGAAAAACTGGCTCACGTTAGGTCATCGATATACTGTGAATTTAACATAGTTAGCTGATTTTGGGGTTTGTTCCTGTTAACAACTATTTTGGTGGTTGGTTTTGTGGGTTTGGTTTGGTTTGGTTTTTTTTGTGTGTGGGTTTTTTTTTTCCCATTTCTTTTGTTTGTGTTTGGGTTTTGGTTTTGTATTTTTGTTTGTTTGTTTGCTTTGGTTTTATTTTTGTTTTTTACTTATTTCAACAGTCTTTACTGGCTTATCTGTAGAAGTCTAGAAACAAAAAGACTTTTTATGTTGCTTGGAGTTCTACTTTGCTCAATGAGAATTAGCATACAAACCTTATCTTGACTTGTATAGAAAAGGATTTCACATCAGGGCTTGTGTTAGCAATAGTTACATCTCTGAGATACCCTGACAGATTTAACAAAGCCCACAAATGCTTAAAAAGTAGTTATTCCTGTATCTGGCTTCTCACTGTCTGCCCTTCCTTAGTAGGCTGCTTCATAACATCTCTTCGCTCATGCGTCTGGTTCAGACAGTTTTTTGAGCTCTAAGAATCAAGGGACTGGAAATTTTTCTCAGTGCAGCTACAATGCTTGCAAGAGCACATTAACAGACAGTGCTTTTAATATATATTGCTTATGTATTTAACTATCGTTCTTCACTTTTCTGGTAGGAGCTAGATGTCATTTGCTGGCACATGGCAGTTGGCCTGATTTTTTTCATAAATGTGAAATGAGACCATTGCTTCTTTGTATCATCCTATTAAATAAGTCATGTGAAATGACATTTCTCGGTGCATACACAAGTGTTCTTTTTTTTTTTTTATTTAAAATTCATAATCCTAGTGACACATATAGGAAATGGTCAGCTGCATATGCATCGGCGTAAATACTCTGCTGTATGGCTTGGACAGCTGACTACAAATCAGCTTCAGTAATTAGCTACATCGGCTTTACCCTTTGCTGTCCAGTAATGACACCAACCGCTTACTGCCTGGAATAGTCTTTGAGGAACTGAAGGGACCTGATTTTCTGAGTCTTTGTCTGATCTCAGTTGTTGCATTGTAGTCTTTTGAGAAGTCTGTCATAACAGTAAGCCACACACCAAAATCAGAAATACAGACTTTACAAAGATGGTAATAATTTGGTAGCCTTTCAAACTAAGGACATGATGAATTTTCCCCGCTTCTAATTGTCCTCATATTAAAAATACCTTGATATGGACAAGGCATAGGAGGGGTAGATTTTGCGTAAAGGAATAGAAGTAGGTCTTCATCTTAGATGACATGTTTTGTGAGATGATTATATGTCTGATAACATGTATTGCCTTGTTTTTACTCTGGTGACTAGAAAGCTTCTTGTTTAATTTTATCTGCAAACAGCTGCAAGACTCAGCACGTGACTAGAAGAACATCATGGACGAGTTATTCTGGGCTGGCTGCCCAAAACTTATTATGATCATTATACATCCCTCACACAGTGTATGACAGTTTTTCCAACTTCATATGTGATTCTTTGAGAGCTGGAAGGGCTATCTTGGAGTGTAATTCTGCAACTCCAAAGTAAGTAATAAAAAGTCAACGACATAATTAGAAACTAACAGAAACATGAAATTACTTATTTCCTAATACACCATGGGTAGTGCTATAACAATCAAGCTAGAAAAATTCAAAGGTCTGGAAATAAATCCAGTTGTTAGCAATTCCTAAAATATGAAATCTGAAACTTTTTCATTCTCACTTCGGAAGTTATCTAAAGCCTGAGCTCTCCAAATGGAGTACATTACCTTGTTAATATTGTTAAATATGTTCCACATGAGTATTTTATTTGCAAAGAACAAGTTGTTGCTTTTTGATATTATGTTCTCTGTAATAATCCTCCTAGTGTTTCAAATGCTCCATTTTTAAGGCCTCTGCAAACTGTCATACATAGTCTTCATTGATGATTATGCTGTTGATATTTTTATGCTACTTCTTTCAGTGTTTCTGCTGCTGCCTGCACAGTGAAGGCTGCAATGGAAATCTGCCTCTTAACTTCTTCCCAGGCTTCATGTTGATCTGCTTTGCTTTCAATATCAAACATGGCATCATAGATTCCTGGAAAGGATTCTCCTGCATACTTGTTATGGCTGCTTGGAGCAAAGATAACATGTCTGTAGAGAATTTGGGGGGAAAAACCCACAATATTCTGCATTAGGAAAATAAACCGTAACATTTTCTGAATAAAACTAATCTGTTTCTATATCATGTGTTAAGTTCTTGACACTGAAGATGTAAATAAGTAAGATTATTGCAGCAACAGTACCTATAATCGATGAAGCAAGAGAAGTACATGAACTACATTATTTCAGGTAAATTCCAGAACTTTGTAGCTAAGAAGACTTGAGATAAAGTTGACTATTTTCTTTTCCCTCATTTTAGATGAAAGAGAACAGTAAAAAAATGCCATCCTCTTTTCTCACAGATATACACAGTCTCCAACAGATACAGGCATACTTTGAGGTAGGAAAGCCAATGCTTTAACAAGAGACTGTTCTCAACAGATTCTTCATCAGAAGCTGTAAGAGGTAAAATGATTGTAGATCTTAAGCTGTCTTTCTACAGTTACTTTTTAGTGGAAAGATTACTGTTCTGAATTATGCAGACTGGTAGAAGGAACAAAAAGCTTGAAGTGACTATCGTTTCTCTCAAACAAGATTTACTTTTTGAACTGGTTGAAGGAACCCCTGAATTTACTTCACTGCTGTGGCAAGTACTGCACTCTACTCTGGATATGGTAGCATGACTGTTCTGCTGTAATCAATCCAATTGTAGATACTTCCAACTATACACTATTTCATGTTGAAATCATAGTAACTTCCTATAGCTCCTTACAACTGAAATTACTTGAACTGAGTCCAGGGCTAAGCTTTCAAATCTGTTTAGAAGCCCATGAAAATCAATGGAAATGGGTTTACTGATCTGGAATAGCCTTCCAACAAGACTATTCCTCATTTTGTATAGTGTATCTCACTGAAGTTTTCCCTAATGCTGTTTTCCATTTTCAATCTTATTTCTCCTGTTTAATCTACTTTTACCATGTTTAACAAAATCATTACAATTGCATTTACAGACCTGTAAATCTTAAAGGAATTCTCATAGGGTAGTGCAGGCAGAAAATTAAAACCAAGCTTTTCTTACCTATAGAATGGTCTGCCCGGTAATCCAAGAGGATCGATGAAAGCCCTTTCTAGAAACATGAGCTGATCATTTAGTGACCTGACAGCAAGTAAGCTAAAATGAAAACAGAGAAATACGTTAGCAACAGAATTTTTGTCCCGCTGTCATACTGTGCCCCAATGTACACAGCTCTGGATTTTCAAGGACAGGAGAGACAAGATGTTGAACTTAAAGTGTAGCTCACACGACAGCCCATGACAGATAACCTGCACAAGCAGAATTATGCTGATATGTGTTGTGAGACAGTCTGGTTAATAACCTGAAATTCTCTTAAAGCTGCTTTTAAAGGCCAAGGAACAGTGTCAAAGAAGACACTTTCAGGTATTTTCCCACATGTTACATCTTACTCCTTTATCTCCTTTTCATTAGGATGCTTAGACAGACAATTTTCTTCTTTTGTACAACACTTCTCTAAAGTCCACAAAGCCACTCATCCACAAATTACTTTTATTTTTATGTATACATAACACACATCTAAGAAATAGGAACCTTGTGATGTTCAAATCATCTTTTGAATCATCCAAGAACTGTGTTTTTCTGATGGCAGACTGTAACTTCCCTAGTGCAGAGATCATCTGTGTCCGTGTGCTTTGAATAGCTCTGAGCATACTACTGATGCTTAACAAATAAAATAACTGTGAAGATTATACCAAATATACGTGGGTATGATAGTAACTTATTGCAGAGCTTCAAAGGCATTCACCAATTAAAAAATGGTAAAATTTATATCAGAGTAAGCCTGGAATAATCCTACTACATCAATGAAACTGGTTCAACTTTACATCTGTATAAATGGAAACTGAAACTGGTTGGTTGAAGTAATGCTTAGATTTAGATCATGCATCCATGAAACCATTTTGAAAATGTGACATACATGTCATATGTCATAAATGTCACATTTTACATGATAAATTGTTAGCTCATTCATCTTGAAAGTTGCTGCCATTAAAAAGATGGCTTTTATTCTCACTTAGTCTTCCATAAGGATAAACATATGGCTAAATGAGATTCTTCCTGAAAAATGTAACATACACATATGTATGTATAAAAAGAAGTTTGGTTTCTCATTCTGGGCATGGCCTACAAAGAATAAATAAGGAATTAAGTGAAGTGTAAATTAGGCCTTTTGGCATAGGTGGTGCATATAATTTTTTGAAAGCTCATAAAAAAAGCTTGCCACAACTACAGTCATGGTACAGCTACTTTTTTAAAAATTTTATTAAGTGGCACCAGTATCTTGAAAACTAGAGTGCTGACAATGAAAGACCATGAGTCAACATTTGTCTTTTAATGATAATGCAGTAATAAAATCTTAGGATGTGTCTATGCAGAGGGAGTTACACACCTGAGCTGTCTCTGCTCATGCTAATCAGCATTCTAGTCACATCCATGTAGCACCCTGGCACTGCTCCTCAACTAAAACCTCTTCAAGAACTGACACTAATCAGCTTGGACATTTTTTGAAGCTAACATGACTAGATTCCCAGGCTCTGCAGTGTCTCAGATGTCCACTAATACAAAATTTCTATACTTTGTTTCCTACAGTAATCAGATCCTTAAAGACAGGAGTATATAAGGACTTCTAATGAAACAAATGACTGACAGCCATTTGTCACCAAGGTTATTCAGGGGATTAAATGCAAGTGAAGATTATGCCTTCTGAGCCCAGAGGACTATGTGAAGTATTTGACTGGAAGAAAAAAGTAGAGTTAAACTTACTTATTGGTATCTATTTGTTGCAGTCTTTCATGAAAGCCAGCAGCAATTTCTGTAAAATTCTTCACAGCTGAAAAGAGAGCATCTGAAAGGAGCAGGAAGGATTTAACTTCAAATTCTGAATGAATCATTTAACAAACCAAATCTTTCAAATTAAAAATTTATCTTGCGCTCTGATCACGATCTGTCAATTCTCACTGAACAAAAAACAGATGACCCAAATTCCTACATTAAAGATGATGTAATTCTGTGTAAAATCCTGCCTTTGAGATGCTAGAAATCAGCATTTTCGTGAATATTGTTTATTATTTGCTACTTGTAGAATATATAGACATACCAAAACCTAGAGCACAGATTGCCAGAACCAGACTGTTTAGGCAGGTGTGGGATTTTATAAATCCCAACAACTGGTGTTTTACTGATATGTCCCTCCACACATACAGGGTTTTGAGAAAGACTGAAAGTGTGTGTGTGTCTGCGCACAAGTCTGCATGTGTGTGTGGATGCATATGTACCTGATAATGGTCATTAGCAGCCAAGTCCTAAACTGATTACTACATTATGTTGCCAAAAAAATAAAGGTTTATCAGGAAGGAGGCATACTGTTGTCCTGGTTTGGGTGAGAACAGAGCTGGTTCTGTTCAGTGATTTTACTTTTCAGCTCAGTTCTTCAAACCGTACTTTCTGAAGTCAGCAGCCTGTTTTCACAGACAGTGTCTGCTGCTGGCAGTGGTAACACCCCATGTTTAGAGTTACTACCAAGAATTGGTGTGCAGACCAAGGCCACTGCTGGATCTTGCATACCACACGGGGGGGTGCAGGAAAGTGAAAGGCCCCTCCTGCAGGGAGAATCGGACAGGGCAGGTGACCCCCAACTGACCAACGAGGTATTCCATCCCATATACATCATATTCGGTATAAAGCAGAAGGATCTGGAGGGTCAGCTCTCTCTGGGGCTTCTAGGCTTTTCTCCCCTCTTGGACCACTTTTCCAGCTTTGCTTGGCTTGGCTCAAGTCCTCTTTTGGTTCCTTCCTTGGAGCATCCAAGAAGGACCCTGTCTGTTCTGCCTTCGATCCCAATCGGTGTGTTCCTGAATCTGGTACCAGAATCCAGCTCCTGAACACAGCTCCCATCTGTGCTGCAGGGCCCAGTCTGGGACTCCTGCTGCGATGACAGTGCCTGCTCCACAGCATCATTGATGATGGTGATGTAATTGCCATAAGGGGGGTTGGGTTCGATACTGGTTTTGTATATATTTGTATATATTCTATTATTATTTTCACTTAATTAAAGCTGTTCTAATTTCCTTTTCTAATCACTATGTCTCTCTCCCTTATTCCCTTTCTCTTCCCCTTTGGGGAGGGAGGGGGGTTAACAGAGAGTGTCTCTTATAGGTCTAAGAGGCTACTCTGACCCTAAACTGTGACAACTGTGAATCCCTCTAACATGAAATAATATTTCACAGGCCAGCACAAAATCCCTGTTGGGGCATAGGGATGAACCAGTCCTGCCTGACCAAGCCCCAAAGTAAACTTCTCATGGTGCTTGCACTTGCCATCATGTGCCCATAAACTGAAAAAAGGGAAGTTCTCACTGGATATAAGGAGAATACAGTCAAGCACTATGGTTTCATAGAAAGGTTTTGTAGTCTCTGTTCTCATCTTTCAAAACTAGAGGGGATAAATCTCTAAGCAACATGTTGTGACCTCAGAGCTGAGCCTGCCTTGGGCAGGTTCACTTAGAGACCTCCCAAGGTTCCTTCTAACCTGAATTATCCTATGATCAGCATTGGACAGAGAATTATACAACACCAAAAGCTGCAAAACAGTAAGATTGTTTTAGGAACCAAGACAAAGACTTTTTGCCAACACCAGTAAATCACGCGTAAGTCAAAGAACACACAACGTTAAGTGCTACCTCTACTTAGCAGTGGCATAGTCTAGGCAGACTAGTGACAAAATATTCAAGAATATTAAATATATTCAAATTTCAAATTATTGGAGGGTGTGGCTCTTGTCTTATTTATTGTTGATACAACACAAAGTACATACCAGGTCACGGCTAAGACACACATTAACATAACGCATTGCTAGCACTAAAATAGGAAGAGTGCAATGAAAGACCGTACATACCAAAGGATACATTGTATGTTGCCAGTTTCTCTTCATGATTCCTTGACAAATTATAGATGATGTCAGCATAGTTTCTCACAGCTGATGCATAATCTCTACAGTTGAAAGGAAGTACAACTGAGTTGGCCAATTCAAACACTAGTCCTCCCCGTACCTGAGCTACTGTCAGATGATTCTTGAAAGTGGGATCATAAAATCTCTCCACAATATCGTAGGTTTCATAGACACTGTGGTAAACAGGATAGCTGCTATATTTTTCTATGTTCTGAAACAAACAAGCAAACCCAAACAAAACCATTATTAAGCTGTGCATAATTCATCTTTGCTTTGAAAACCTTTGCTGTGGAATTCAAGGCACTGGAAAGTTAAGTGTTCAGGTCACACTAATCCTCTGTAGCCAGTATAGACAGTTTGGTGAGAAGAACTGCTCAGTGGTGGCTCTCTTAGACATCAACCTATAATGAGATGAGATATCTGTCTCTACTGACCATGTACAGAGACTAAAGAAGGTAGCTAAGAACAGACACATAACTTTTAGTTAGCTAAATTAGGGTGAGATTTCCCTTCCTCTCGCTGCTTGGATTTCAACAGTCATTTCTGTTTGTGTCTTTGGATATGCTCTCTCAGGGGAGAAGACCACACTGAATAGGTTGTTCCTTGAACATTTTTTAGTCTCGTCTCATAGTATGCTCCAGAGTCAAACCTGTAATTTCAATAAAACATGACCTATTTTGAATTCAAAACTTAATAAATTATTATAAACCATTCAAAAGTCATCATAAGCCACTCATAAGCCTTCATCAGCCATAAGTAATTTTGAGCATATCCATCTACCCTGATCAAAAGTCCTTTTGTCTGACTGACACCAAGTTGACCATTCCTGTTTATTAAATATTTGTACTGCAGTAGCACACAGAGTTCTACTAATGAACTGGGACTCCATTCTGACACACTAAACTGAACTACTCCAAAAAGCCAGCAGTCTAAATGGGTCAATTACAGGTGATATTGTTCAAGCAGTTACAGGAGAGACAAAATTAAACACACAGACTTACCCAATTTTTACTGTAACGTGCTCTGCCTGAAGCGATGCCAAGACGTTGAAAAAAGACTTCAAAGTCATTGCCAGAACCCAGTTTATTTATTCTTTTAACAAGAAAAAGGAAAATAACTCGTGACAGTATGTAAAGTATCATTTTAGTTTGCTTCCAAGTACAGTGGCAATTATTTATTCTGCAATTACAGTCACTACATAGTCTTTGCTTATTACCCTCCTTCTGTCAATATACCATGAATTGTCTGTGATCCCTGCATTACATGCACCCCATAAATAGCATTCTCAGAGGAGCGGAGTTGCCATTCTTAGAGTCAGAGAAATCGAACTCTAAGCAGGAGAATTTAACTCATAGTCTTTAATCATTGAGAAGATTCTAGGAGACTGGAAGCAGGTGTAAGGGAAAGCTGCTGTGTTAGCATCTTGTGTGCCTGCCGCTGGCTTATGCATACTATCCTTATTTGTCTAAAACTCTATAAACTACACAAACACTTTACTTTTCATAAATAAAGCCTCCTGTTCATGCTACAAAGGTGAGTTCACAAAACTGCTGTCCAATAGTGTATCATCTGCCATCACTAAAACTCTGAAATTTATGCCAGTTGAGAATCACACCATTTCCCTTAGGTGCTCAGTTTTTCAAGTGGGTATTTTTTTAAAACCCACATTCTACAAGTTCTAATAACTTCTGATATATTGTTTATTTTTTTTTTGTCACTGACCTTGGTACCTCTTTATATTCTCTCGATGGATTTTTTTTATACCAGCTCTCATAAAGAGATTTTCCTTCAAACCCCTCATCAGGACTTGGTATCTAGAAAAAGTATATTGTAAAATAAGACAAAAGGTACAATTTTAACTGTCATCAAGGAATAAATCTACAGCCTGTCATCATGTAAAGCCTATGGCTTAGGGCAACAAATAAGTGACAGTTTTAAGTCCCTCAATCTTTCTGCATTTCCATTTTAACATTTCAAATGCATGGCATTTTGCAGTGGAATAGTTTATTTGCTAAAAATAGATAATTTTAGATGGAAGAAAAACAGGGAAAGCAAAGCATTTCAAGTCAGTATTTAAAGTTCTGATATTTCAATATAAAATCTTCAGCCATTTAATTTAAATACTCAACATAAAAAACCCTCATAAACCCAAAACTTTTTGTTTCTCTCTGTCAGGAAATTTCAATTTTGTATTGGTTTATATTGAAACTGTTTTCTAAATTATTTTCAGGGATGCAGCAGTAATCTTAGAGGAGCAAAGTGTACTTGGTGTTTACGTCACCATAGTTACTACAGAGGTATACAAATCATGATCACCCTAAAGTGCTTTTCTACCACTCTGACTACTTTCCAGATTATTCAGCAAGCTAAATACTCTAGATATTTTTTTATCTTTTCTTTTGAATGGTGGGCTGCTGAGGTTTCATTATCTTTGATCTATTAAAGATTATTAATATCTATTCTGTTATTAATATATATATCTACTAAGAATCACTCCACAATAGGAAGCAAACTAAAACTAATATGTTTGTTCTTTTGGTCATTAAGCTAATTGTTCATAGAACCATGTCAACACTTCTCACCGTAGATTAACTTTGGATGGGATCACACACAACCTGCTTCCTGATCAGCATTCTCTTTAGACAACAGCTACCAACAAGCTGTGGGTACATGTATTCATCAGCCTTTGTTGCCGCTTCCCATCTTGAGAAAGAGTTATGCAACTATGTTTACTGGTATGTAGGTCAACATTTTAACAATGGCTCTTGGTGTCCAAACAGACTCTGCTGACCTGATTTTCTGACACTTCTGAACACCTGCAATTAGCACAGGTTACCATGGAAACTGCAGGTGATCAGCTCTTCTGCAGTTCAGGATAGAAATATCTTTACCTGGGCACCTAATTTTAACAAAGTTAGATTTTATTTGATGTCTTCCAATTGTCAGAAAACAATTATACTGATTTATTACATTTCCTTTACTTTTTTATCAGTCTAATGTCAGTTTCCACGAAATAACAAATTATTGACTCTGGAAAAGACAGATGACTGAATATATACAGCAGATGCAGACAGATATGGTAGAGTCAAAGAATATACAGAGTAGTTGAATGTACATTATATATATAAAACACATACAGAGAAAACTAATTAAATGTTCATGCTTTAATACAGATGAACAATAGAAAAACAGAAATAAAAAGCCCTTAGTGCCAGCCTCTAAGACCCACTCTCAAAGCAAGGAACATCTTACATCTAAGGATATTTCCTGAGAAACATCCCTACCTTCAAATTTTGTGTACCACACAAGTATGTGTGAGGACATCATCATCAGAGTCAATGAATATCTAACAGGGTATATTGAAGCTAAGCACACTGACTAAATCTGTCACATCATGCTAAAACCAACACTGCAGCAAGCCTAATTTCTTCCCCTGTCTAAAGGGAGCCAGAGCCTCCCACTACCACGGGCACCCTAGTAGTTGGACTGGGCAGACAGGTTTGTGCTTGTTTTGTGCTCAGTCTCACATCATTTTTTCAATTTGTTCCTAGAAGGAATACTTTCACAGGAGGAGTGGAAAAATACTCTAATCCTGAATAGTTAATGATTTAAAGGTATAAACCTGAAATCCATTTGACACTCCTGAGAAAAAGATCCAGTTACCTAGATATTGACTTGAAGGGTACTGTAGTCAGAAAAGAAAGAAACAACTGACACCTTATTTTATATACAGAGCCCTATCCAGTAAGGATATCCACTGAAGATGCTGGCTAAAGATTTCAAGCAACATTACCTCTTTAGTCAGGCTGTACACCAGTCTGTACATCAGTGGTGTGCAATCCACTCGTAGTGTGTAGTTTCCTGAAAAACAGAAAAAAATATTTCTTTGAAGTAGCAGAAAAGGGACTAGAGAGCAACTCACTCTACATGGAACAAGCTGAATTCTACCTGTAGAAGAGTTTCTCTGTGATCTTGTCTGTGTATTTGTATTGGTTAGACTGAATTACATTCCAGCTTTTGAAGCAACCCTTAAGAGCTTTTCTATGTCCCTATGTTTATTATGCATGTTACAAGAGGAGAAGCTGACTCTTGCCATAGAACTGATGACAGGAGCACAACACTTCTTGTCCCTCCCCATGTCTTCCCAAATCATGTAGCTACTGTAATGGACTTCTTCCCTGTAGCAACAGGGATATCTGAAGAACACTATATGATTCTGGTCATGGCTTCCCCACATATCTACTCCTGAACTAATGCAACAAAATTATCCCATTGAATCTTTCACTGATCTCCAAGCCAAAATGCCTCCCAGTCATCTGTATATACCATCACTGTTCCTGCAAAACACAAGTCAAAACTACATACCTTCAATGGAGGAATCTGCATTGATATAAGCCACTCCTCGTGCTTGCAGTACTTTGGCATTTTCCTATGGGAAGGAAAAGAAGGAAATGCTGCTGAACTCTTTTTTATTTCTCAGAACTATTTTCCCATCCACAGAAATAACAGTTGTTTCAGGGAAAGAAAAATCATATATTGATTTATTTCATATATTTCTTTCAAAGAAAGAAAATCATATATTGCAAGGAAGCATATATTCCAAATTTCCAAAATGGAAACAAGGGAGGGAAGCAAGAAGTGTTGCTTTCTAGTACAGATTCAAAGATCTGCCACTGTGCAAATTTCTCATTGAACACTCTTGGTTTACCTCAGCCCACTCTGTTGATCCTAATAAGCCAAATTCCTCTGCATCCCAGCTTGCAAATATCACTGTTCGCCTTGGCCTCCATCCTGCAATAAAAGACCATGAGTTTTGTACTACAGAAATAAAGACTGCTTGCTACATGGCAACTAATGTGAAAGCAAATGCCATTTTGAGAGGGCTCATCTTTTATCCTGATCTGTGGGGACAGAGGTCTGTTTAAGGACCTTAACACCAACTACTTCACTAACCTAATATAAAAATGACTTACTAATTTTGTAGCAATCTCACTTCAATATTGTGTCAAAATAATGTATTTTCTTCTCTCAGCTTTAATGGCAAGGACATTTTCTAAAATTTAAAACTTAACAAGGAAAAATAATGTGCTTGTGCACAAATTCTTGAAAGAAACCTCTTCCACTCTTTCTGCTCTGTTCAATTTAGTACCTGTTGTATACCTGCGTCTATTCTGACAGAAAAGCATTTGGAATGTTTTCTTATCTATTACTAAATTTCTTTCACTTGTCTCCCAAATGCCAGATTTCAAAACCTAGGGAATTCGCTGTAACTTTGACAAATCACCTTCAAAATAAAGATCTTTCACTTGAAGTTCTGCATCTGAATCAAAGCCAGGACAAATGGAACAGGCTCTATTGCCCTGTCTCTGTATTTCTGCCCAAAGTTTTCTTTGAGGCTACTGGAATCTTTTCTTCTTTTGTTCCCTTTCTTTTTCACCCTTAGTTTTGTTTTGGTTTTTTTCTATCTTGCATTTCAAAGACAGTTTCCCATAATATTCAGTAACTGTAAGGGAACGGAAAGAAAACTAAATGTCAATAGGTTTTAAGTGTAACGCGTAGGCAAAGAAAGCTTCTCTAGCACATCATCTGAGTTGTCAGAGCTTTTTTCTATGGGAAGTCAGATAGGGAGCTGGCATTTGCTCTGACAGCAGCAGAAACTTGCTACAGTTGACATTTGTTCCTATTCTAATGTAACTAGGCATGAGGTATTTTTAACCGTTACCTCCTACTACATTTGCACAGCTCATTCTCTGCATTACACAGACATGCTTTATTTATTCTTGGGTCTGTCTCCAAACTAGTCAAGTGCTGAGACGGCTGTTGATGTTGCCCTGATGAAGCCTGGATCAGTTCACCACTGCAAGAATTTTACAGGACCATTGAAACATCCAATCTGACCAGCCTAAAATATACCATAAGCACAATAATCAATTGTGCTTAAATGTCATACTTCAGTATGTTTCGTGTTTTGTTTTCCTTTAGGTGTATTTGCTCTTGAATAGAAGTACCCCACATATACCAGTGTTGTAACCGGAACTAGTTAACAGCTGCAAAGCAGTGTGCTTATTCAAGAGATCAATAGAGATAAATGTGTTTAATTTTGAGCATATGCTTCAATCCCAGAGAAAAAATGGGCACTGCAGAGAGCAGTGATTTTGGTGTGCTTCATTCCATCATTCTATTACCTTTCATTTTCAGTTTTCCAAAGCTCCTCACAATCTCGTGAACCACAGCTGCACCACTCTGAGGATCAATGCCACCAAATACCCATGAGTCACGATGGCCTCCCAGAATGACATACCTGTCTGGAGAAATTAATTATCGAGATTTACTAAAAAAAACCCCTTTTTCCTGCCATAGAGATGTTAATGTTAAGTAATTTCTAATTTTCCATGTAGGTATCAGGCAACAAAACTTATAGTTTACAATACGCATGACAGAAAAGCAAAAGACATTTTAAATCTTCAAAGATGCTTTTCTGCGTTTTCAGTCAGTGCTAAAGAATTTGTCAAACACAATAACTTGATCCCATAATAATTAAAACCTCTTAAATTCTATGTTACTTCTATTACTAGAAATACTGCAGCTTTCCTCTAAACACAGAGGTATCCTTCCATATTTTACAATAGTGTATTTCATGGTAAAGCTGATTCTATTCTATTCTAAAGCTGCCTATATTTGTACAGCATGCCAAGCCACAACGCTAAAGGTGCACTGAATGCAGTATTTCTCTGAATGTATATATAGTCAACCATAAAATGGGTTGTCCAAATCATGACAGAGATGTGACTGAAAAGATCATAGTGCTACTATAATATGGTTAACAGTTGTGTTTCAGGCAACAGGGAAGTGCTGCAGTTAAGATTTAAATGATGTTATCATCTTCCTAGGGATGTCTATTTATCTGATTTTTTAGAGTGTAAAATCACACTGCTTTACAGAATCACATAATCACAGAATTTCTAAGGCTGGAATAGACCTCCAAGATCATCAAGTCCAGCCTATAACCCAACATCACACCACCTAGCTAGAGCATGTCACTAAGCGCCACATCCAATCTTTCCTTAAACACCTCCAGGGATGACAACTCCACCACCTCCCTGGGCAGTCCATTCCAGTGTCTAATCACCCCTTCTGTGAGGAAGTGCTTCCTAAGATCCAACCTAAACCTCCCCTGGTGCAGCTTCAGGCCATGGCCTCTCATCCTTTCACTAGTTGCCTGGGAGAAGAGCCCGACCCCCATCTGACTACAACTTCCTTCCAAGTAGTTCTAGAAAGTGATGAGGTCCCCCCTGAGTCTCTTCTCCAAGATGAACAAGCCCAGCTCTCTCAGTCCCTCCTCATAAGACTTTCCCTCCAGTCCCTTCACCAGCCTCGTTGCTCTCCTGTGGACCAGCTCCAGCACCTCAATATCCTTCCTGAAGTGAGGGACCCAGAACTGCACACAGTACTCAAGGTGAGGCCTCACCAGTGCCAGATACAGGGGGAGAATTACACCCCTAGACGGGCTGGCCACACAAGTCAAGATGCCAATGGCCTTCTGTGCCACCTGGGCACACTGCTGGCTCATGTTCAGCTGGTATCAACCAGTACTCCCAGGTCCCTCTCTGCCAGGCTGCTCTACACCTCCAGCCACTTATCCCTCAGTCTGTAGCACTGCATGGGGTTACTGTGGTCAAAGTGTAGGACCCTACACCTGGTCTTGTTAAACCTCGTATTATTGGCCTCAGCCCATCGACTCAGCCTGTCCAGGTCCCTCTACAGCATCTCCCAACCCTCCAGCAGATCAACACCCCCCCAACTTAGTGTCATCCACAAATTTACTAACGGTAGACTCAATCCCCTCATCCCAGTCATCAATAAAGATGTTGAATAGAACTGGGCCCAGTACTGAGAGTACAAGAGACTGTAAGACAGACAAAAAGTCAATAGTGGATATGATGTCTTCAGCTGGAATGTAAAATCCTTTCCTGTGTTAGTAGGGAAAAATATCCACTTAAGAATATTTTTTTACTGCAAAGTGACTTGCTGAAGACAAGTATTTCTGTCTTGGTTATGACTCCCCCTTGAAAATGAGCACTGACAGTGAAAGTGCTGACATACCCTGAACTACACGAAAGCTGGTGCAACAAATAGTACACCACCAATGATTATATAGTGCAGTATTTCAGAGAAAACTATATTCCTCATTTCCCTGTTGTAACTATGAAGTGCATGCTGAGGTCACTGAACACGCACATTACATGGAAGAGAAATGACCTTACCTGGTTCCGGTATGCCTCTGATGGTACCAATCACATTATAAATCCTTCTTACTTCATTTCTGCTATGAATGTGCATTTTCACCTTTCTAGTGTATAGGGAGGAAAATCCAGAGAAAAAAACAGCAGATTAGATAAAAAAATGCCTTGACATCTTTCAGAAGTGTACAATATAGATTGTAAGGAAAGCATTTTGGCCAAATTTAGCCCCCATTAAACCAAAATATATCTGAAAAGATTTCAATGCAGTTTTTACTGCATTTATACTTGTGCAACTGAGAACTCATTCAGGCCTTAAAAGCTATGTACTAGTATTGATGTTAGTAAGATTTATGTGGATAACAGGCTCAGCTTTCCAAACGCAAAGATTTTTTTTTTGCTAGTAGCTAGTTTTTAAATTTGAATGAGTGAAAGAAAAATTAAACCCATCTAATACAAAAAGGTAAATAGTTCTAATCATCTAGAGGTTGGTGCGAATCAGATCTGACTCTAGCACAGTCAACACTGATGTGGTACCTCAGGCAGCAGAAAATCGTACAAATTGAGTTGCATCAAGAGACTTGGTTTGTTTATCTACAACACAGCTGGAGGTGCAACAATTCATCCTCAAGACTTACCTATATATTTTCAGAAAGTTGGGGTTTTTTTATGTAGTATGACTAAGACATGAAGGTCAAACAGTTCATATGAAGTCATTATGATAACTCAGCCAAGTTTGAAACACCCAGACCTTAGTCCTAAACTGTAATTACTAAATCAGTTTAAAAAACATCTGAAACAATAAAAATGACATTGTAGTTACAGCTTTTTTTTTTTCTGGTAAACTTGACTTGTAGGTTAATACTGTTTTATATAAGGCAACAGGTAAGACTAGAAGCTGGACCCACAGGAATTTAAAAAAGACAAGCAAAAAAATCAGTTCTCAAAAAAATAACCAGTCTCATCAGTTTGTCAAAGGCTAGATGTCTTTCACATGAAACCGGATCTCAGGCATGCTTTCCTTATAAAACAAAACTGACCTTGTAGAATAATTTGTTATGAAACCAGGACCAATGTTGTAAGACACATTCAAATTTCCTTTCCAGCTACTGTGTGGTGGTGCGTATCCTCCCATATTTCTATTATTTAAAAAAAAAAAAAAATCATTAATATTTACAGACATCTTACAATAGCACCAAGAAAAAATGAGGAACCGGGAACCACACTTTGTTAAGTCCTATGCATAATGCATACAAAGACCACAGTGATGGTCTCTGTCTCATAAAATTTTATAATGCAAGCTTCTACAGAAGAATAATCTGTCTTTTTAGCCACGTTAAGACTAGCAAATTAACACAGAGGAATAGTCCTGGGCATTGAGATCAGCTTGGAATCACCTACAGCTATCCCGGAAACACTGCTGGCCTCCAAAGGTTCTGAATACAAACTCCCTCTTGTAAATGGTCCCTGGAACTTTCTACTGCCTTGAACTGCATTTGCATTTGAATTAGCAGAGTGTAACTTGGACAGTTGTCTTCCAGCGCCTGTGCCTGGACATTGTTTAATCTGGTAACACAGACAGAATTAATGCGTTTCAAAGATGTCTAAGATTGGAGAAACATGATCAGTTTGAGTCACCTTTTCTCGTTCCATTGTCAAAGGTGAGGTGTTTTTTCTCAGTTAACGAAACTGAAAATGCAGTAATTCCATGGATCACAATCACCCATACTTATCCACCTATCCTAAAGGATTTATAATTTTGACATGAACTCATGAAAAACATGAAAAAATACTGAAAAGTATGATGGATGTTCTGATTCTTATTAGGCAAAATATATTTACTGTAAATGAAAGTATATTCTTTAATGTAAATGCACACTTCAGTCAAGCTTTATTCCACAAAATGCTTCGACAGGTCTCCCAAGACCTCGACATATTTTTGATATAAAAACATGATAGCAGGAATAATTAGAAGGTTTGATTTCTCAAGACAGAAGTGAAAAGAAGGATGCATTATTTTTAGAGGATTTGTATTTAATTCATAATTATTAAAACCAAGTTCTGGAATTATTTACAACTTACTGAAGAGATATTTATTTAAATCACGTTTAAACATATTAATCTGCTCAAACACTAATAGTTGGCAGTGGAAAAAAGAGGGTTTTAATCTATATCTTTATCATTAGGAGCAGTAATCCTCGTAACAGTGATGACTGTAAAGTTTTAAAGAAAAAAAAGAGTTTGGAAATGTATTAGTCCATGGAAGTTTAAGAGGAAATAGGAGAAACACCAGAACAGTGTTAATGAACAACAGGTATACAAAACCACCAAAGACAGTAAAATTCTGCCTCATACAGAAATAAATAGCTTCAATACCTCAGCGGAAACCTGCATAAAGAACCAAAATAGAATTGGATTTTTTTGACTCAATTTTCAAACAGAGGCATCAGACAGAGCAGAATGATTACTCATGTGATTTAGATGTAAAATCCCTATAAAAATACACACCAAATATCACGTTCACTTAGTGCCTTCTCCATGGCACTGCTGCCAGCCTTGGCATTTCCTGCTCTCTATCTCCATAGCTTATACAGATGATTACTGCTACTTTTTCAGGAGAATGATACACTTGCCAACTCTGTCACATCTTAGTTTTTTCAGAGAAATTATTAGGTTTGTTAAAATAATTACGAATTTTAATGCTGTCTTCTGGCAAGCTGGTGGCTTTTCTTCATGTTACTTGAACATTCATTAAGCACATTTACTTACATGTAGATGTATATTAAATCCCCTATCAATACTCCAGTTTCCTCAGCATCCTTATATTACTTCACTAGCACCATTTCATATTTATGCAACATAATACACCTGATGAAAGAAAGCACACACCTTCATTTAACAGAGGACAGTACAGATACTGTCCCACCAAACATGCATGGCAGGTATATCCCTGGCTTCATTTGTGGTCCTTTTGACAATACGGGTGTTGTGCCATCCTGAAAAATTTTTGTCTTTATTCAAACTGGGAGGCACTTTATAACTTCAATATACTCGACTGATTGTGATATATTACAAATGATCCTTCCTGGATCACTCTGGACGTATCTGATATGTAGTAACAGATAACATGTTTACTTCCTACAGAGAACCTAATGACAAACATAATATTTCAACAGCTACGTTAGAAGCACAGTGCAAAGGTCTTTTGCCTTCCTCTTCAAATGCTCTCATAACTTTTAAAAAACATTCTGCTTAAAATTCCTCATGTCCCGCATACACTTACCGCAGTAGTGACTCAGCATCATGATAGCCAATGGGATGAACTGGAATTTTTGGAAGACCTATACCCTTGGCTTTGTCTAGTCGGTAGATGTATTCTGAAAGCAAAAGACAGGTATTTGTGTATTTACAACTCCCAGAAGGAATCTGCACAGTTTATGGCACAGCTCTAACACTGGAGTCAAGGATAATTGTTTCACTTTCCTCAAAGTCGGGCTGACATTTCATCAGCAATTTCATTCTTTACATTTTCAGAGAGACACTAACAAAGGTTCCCCCATAGGGTCTTCGGTCACGCATTTAGAGCTGGATGAAAATTTTAAAATTATTTGTTAATTTTTGTGTTGAAATGGTTTTAGATAGAAATATTTCTCTCCATGGGAAAAAGCTTCAGACTAAGCCACAGAGAAAGATTAAGAGCAAAAAAGGAGCCCATAGTCTGACGCTTGGAACATTCACCTGGGAACTAAAAAATGTTGCCAGTTGAGAAGAGGTGCAGATAAAATCTGCTACTGAATATTTTATTTTGCTGTTTTTGTGAACAAAATGAAGTCTAGGTTTTGTTCAGATGAAGCTCAAACAAAAATCATGTTTTTCTTTACAAATTAGAATCTTAATTTTCACAATGTGGACAAAGTTTGATGTTTGCAAGCCAGCAAGTATGGAGAAGAACAGTTTCCTTCTTAATACAACATTCAGAGGGACCCTTGTTGAGGGAAGCAGACAGGGATTCATCTATGAGATCACTGACTCTAGTATGAGAAACCAGAAATTGTCCTCATTGTCTGCATCCTACTATGCTGCCATTGTGAACGTGTACCCTCTTCCAGCTCAAGTTGGTAGTGCTGGCTAGAGGTAACTTTCCCCACTGCTTAGGGACTGCTCTTCTGGAGGCAACTGCCTCCCTCAGATATGCTGGCTCAAGTGCTGGGATGAATGGTTCTTAATGCATTTCAGTAAAAATCATCTGGGTTAGGTGCTAAATGAAACAGCTTAGGCAGAGCTCAAATAAGCAACTGATGAAGCATGAAATGTATGTGATGAACCAGTGGGGAATGGTCATCTTCTCAGAGCCTCAGCTGCAGCCAAGTGACATGAGTCATCACCGCCTTCAGATGCACTGGCATAAAAGATGTCAGCACTGCCAGCAGAGCCCAAATCCTACAGGAAGGAGAACTGCAAAAGCAAAGAAACCTGTGAGGTGTGCAGACTTGCTGACTTACTGATGAGAAACACAAAGAAAATACTAGTGCTTCAGCTGTCAGATACTTGTGCCATGATCTCCAGGCTAAACTGGGTATGTGTGTGCTCCCCCAGTGTATGTGTGTGAAGCTAAGCAGCCCAGTGCTGCACTTCGTGTCTCCCTTATCCCCTCACTTTCTCTCATGCACCATTCACAGAAGTGGCCGACTGGCATGAAGCACAAGGCTGCCTCTTTTGAGCAACAGAGAGACTAAGATAAAATGCGTTTTGTTCTGAGGGAAAGAACATCTCCATTACCTTCCCCTCTCTTTCCTGAAACCAGACCTGCAGAGCATGACTTCTCTAGAGTCACTCACCTTTTGCAGGATAACCTGGTGTCAGAGGATCTCCTGCCCCATTCAGATTTAACACATTTCCACGTTGGGCTCCTCCACCTGGAAGATTCCAGCCATTTGGATAGGGATCTACTCCAGGAGCGCAGTAGTCAGCAGGGTCAGAGTACAGAATAATTCCCTTGGCACCTGCCAATTCAGCATTCTTCACCTGCAAAGCACATCTCCAGTCCCCATCTGGTCCTTTATAGCTTGACACCAGAGTTCAAGGGGCAAAAGAAGTATTTTAAATGACAGTGATTACTCCTTGGGGCCTTTTACAGAGCTTGGGCTAAGTAAAGGGCTTACAACTGCCTCATATGATAAAATTTCCTGAAAATACATACACGGGTATCAGGTTCCATATGAAAGTAAGATGTTTGCTGTTGCCTTGAATTTTTGTTAGGCAGTAACTGCAGTAACATGGAAAACATTACTACATAACCTGAGTTTGTATTTTGTCATCTAGATCAATACCATCAACTGACTATTGAAATGTACACATCATGGATGGAAAAAACTGTATCACACTGATTCAACCTTATCTTTCAGTAAGTCATGTATTTACCTTCTTTACCTAAATGACCTCCAGAATGTTTTTCAGGGTTCAGATTACACAGGAAGACTATTATTGAAGAGCTTGAAACTGTGTTTGGCTGTGAACAAGACTTAACTTTGAAGAGTGTGTATCTTAGGTTTATTACAGCAGAAGGCCTGACCTGCAAGCTGGTTTGATGAGAACACTTTTTTTAATATGACTTCATTGTTGTACAATATTAGTTGGTAGAAAGTGAGAATGATAAAAACAATATATGTCATTCTGACATTCCAATCTGTTTTGCTACTAGTTATGACAGGGAGGTATAGAGACTGACAACTAATCCTCAACAGTTTTAAATTTGGATATTTTAATTCAGAAATACCATTGCTTTTTTCAAGAAATACAGTACTTGCCTTCATCCTCTATCCTATTCTTGAACATCATTAGGAAGTTGGAAAATGACAGTACAGTTCTGCAGACTTCATAGGGCTACCAAATTCTGCAGTACATAAACACTCATTAGAAATACTACCATCATAATGAACTAATCACCCCTTTATGCCAAAGAGGGCATGTAATTTCCAAACCACAGGGCAACTGCTCCTCTAGATATTAGAAACAATGAAGTGTTTATACTTCATTTTAAGAAGAGATTCATAGACAGCAATACCTTCTTCAATGTATAAGTCTTTTACATTCAGGTAGTATTTTTACAAGTGGTGAACCATCTATTGCAAATATTATCTAACCCAGATTGTGATTTACATATCACTTTTCACTGGTGAAGATGGTATGTATGCAAGCCAGTGATTACCCACTTAAAAGCTTACAGAAGATTAGTCAACAGCATACAGCAAGAGTTGGCATTCCAGTGAGGAAATTCAGTGTTTGATACCCTTAGGTAACTGAAAAATACAAATTACTGCCTGCTCAAATTAGAGTCAAACTAATTTTTGTTCAAGAGCCAAACACACTTAAAATAGACTGCCTTCTTACATCCCTGTTGAGGAAATAACTGGAGTGTATGCCTGAAGCATGCACATGTTTATGCCCTTTCCTGTCAGGCTAGGGAAATCTGCAGAAATCTGTAGCTTAAAAATATTTGTATGATAGGGACATTGAATAAACAAGTATATAATGTTAAACAAACTTTCTGTAGTTATAGTTTCTGCCTGGTGTACAGAAACCTTTATAAAAAAACCACAATATAGGCATCTTAAATCACAGCTGAAACAACAGGGAAGAACAGTATAGTTCAGAGTGTATTACCCAAGAATGTTAGGAATATTCTGAAACAATTTATAGCAGTATCCAAGTGAGTATAAAAACATGTAACATTTTCCAACTTACTTACTTTTATCCTATATGTGTATTATATACATATCAAGTATATATTATATATCTTTGACTAAAGAATCATCTTTGAACATAGCTCTGTGAAAACTCAGTTATGTTAAAATCTCCACAACACTTTAGGTAAGTGTTTCTGTCTCTTGAAATCAACAGAAGGACAGCATAAGTAACATTTTTAAATAGAGGCATTACCTTATTTCCTCTGAAGATCTTTCCATATCTGGCAATAACAATCTTTCCCGTGCAGTTAATTCCCATTTCACGTTGTAGCTTAAAAAAGTCCTCGGTGCGGCCATAATTCACATACAGTAACTCACCCTTATAGAAAGGGGTAGGATTTGAAACAAGAATGTCAATGAGTGTGTCAAAAGGAGGATGTCACATGGTAAGAGAATAAGCTGGGAACACTGAGCTTTGGGACTGGCTCTGGTATGAATTCTGCTTTGATCATGAGACAGGTAGGCAAGTGACTTGTAATGAATTTAGACTCCACTTTAACATAATTTCTTTAGAGAATACCTAGATTTGTAGACTACTGTGTTTTTTAGACAGACAAAAACCAAATAATTTCAATAGTTTGGCTTACATAACTGCAGGGCTGTGATAACAACAATTAGTAGCAACCTGCAGGGTTCTCACATTCAGGGCTCTTGTTCTACAATAAAGTGCAAAACAAGTTAATGTGAGAGTAACATTTTATGGTGAAAATTTGCTCACACTTCACAGAGTTCTTTAAAATAATGGCTTTGATTAACTAGATGTCATCAGATAAAGAAAAGAACAGTTCTGATCTTTAGAAGCAGCTCTTATGTCTGATGTAAAGTATATAATCTGTAATCACAGCCTTTTTCCTGAGGTTGCAGAACAATACTCTCAGCATGAAGAACTTTTGACAATTTCTCCCTCTTTCCAGAAAGGTGGCTTACTCGTGAGACTACAGTTAGTGTGGGAGACAGGTACTTTACAGCCTTCTCGCATCACTGAACCTGGAGCTTTACACAGGAATCATTCACAAAATTAATGAGCTGAAAGAGAACCTACAACTGATGACTGCACTTGGCAAGGTCCAAATATCCCTCTCCTCATCTCAATTCTGCTTTTTAATAGAATGGTTTTAAAATAAAATACATAAACGGGCCTAGGAGAACTCAGAAGAGCCCTGAACTCACTGAGTGCTCCAGCTGCTGAGCTATATATATGCTCCCTCCTATGCTGTTTGCAGTACAGGTGCAGAGAACTGCTACTCACTGGAGAATGTTACAGTGCTGGGTTTTTTTTTCAGAAACAAGGCTCTTATATTTAATTAAAAAAAATCATTTTCTAAGGAAGGAAGGTGAAGCTTCTTAAACTTATTTTTATTATTTCCCATGTCCCATCACTTATTGTACCTGTCCACAAAGCAAAGAAGTGAGGTTATTCTGTCTTTCTTTGAGAATATGATGTTACAGTAGAAAGACAGAACCCATGAGTTTTATCTTACATTATGTTCCAAAACTCCCACTGCAATTCTTGAAACACTCAAAGTTCTCATCTCCTAGGGTACAAACTATCTATCTGGTTGGTTCTTCAGCTTCCTTTGAGTATCTGAGGCCAATGAATACAGGATACCTTTTGTTTTCTGGACTTGAACATCTTATTAAAGAACTTCAGGAAGTACATGATTCTAACACTGGGCTGTGTGAGTAAGACCATTGTTAGCAGATTTCAAAGTCAGATCCAACTTTAAAGCAGAGATGGGACCAGATGACCTCCGGAGGGCCCTGTCAACTTCCATTATTCTATGTATAGACAGGAAAGAAACTGAGAACAACAAAAAAATGTCAATCTTAAAAGACATTAACTGAAACCACTAATGATCATAGGATAGAAATCTGTTACATAAGCCAGCTTTATAAAAGAAAGCCCGTCAGCTGGTACCATCTGTACAGTAAGATAAAAAGGATTAGTGTTAAACTCAGATCACATCAAAACTTTTATTGCCAGCTAGAAATGCTAGCAAAAGGGATTTTCAAGCATACTGTACACTGTGGAGTTAGACCTGTCAGTGTGAGCCTTGGGCAAGCAGCATTTTGAAAATTAGATGGTTCAGCTGGCTACATAAATGTGTCTTATTTGTTCACCAAGATGTGAAACGATGGTGCATAGTCACAGAAATATCTGGAGAAGTTTGTAGCAGCTGACAACATTAAAGATTTATTGCCATATTTTTAAGGAAAAGATAAAAGTAATATCCAGTTCTACCTCAAAACAGAGAAAAAAAATCAGCATATATATATATGACTACTCAATTTGAACATTGCTCCGTCACAAAACTCCCCAAAACATCAGACCTAGGACATCATTCCTACTGGTGATACATCAGGATTTGAATTGGTCTAAGACCCAGAAATTTCACTATATTCTGTATCACTCTGTGCTATTCTGTGCTATGCTACAGTATAGTACACTAATACTGTGGTATTCCATCTTTTCTATTATTCTATTTCTGTCTCTATTTCAACTTCTGTTCCTACTTCTATTTCTGTTTCTACTTCTATTTTATTTTACTTTCTACTGTGTTACCTCAGGCATTCCTTGGGCTGAAAATGCGCTGTAGGGTGGCACCACATCTCTAACAGCCTCATATCCTGGAGGAGGAGGCTCAGATAATGATGTGTTGAAAATCTAGTGGGAAAAAATAAAAAAAAAAGTAAACCAGGCAATATGGAAAAGTAGTACTGTCTATTCAGGAACACTTCACATGCTTTTGCAGTTTAAAGGACTCTTGTTTGAAAATTCTAAACAAGGAGTGGCCAAAACTTTCAAAACTTTAGCAAGCACTGGGCATCCTTTTCAGGATGCAGGTTCAATGAGGGATCTTGCAAATCGCATCTCCACTCTTCACACAGAATACTGCTTAAATGAACACGGTCCCTTAAGATGGTCTCAGTACAGCAGATAAGATCAGGTTAGATCATAATGGTAAAAAATGCTTACATTGAGCTCATCCCTAGAGCTTCTACGAGCACTTAGTACTGTTCTGTAACGAACTGATGTTGCTTGTGATAGCACATCTGAAGGCTTAAACTCTAATTTTCAGGAAACCGAATTTAGCACAATCACTAATAGCGTGTAATGAATCAATGCAAATAATGCTGCTAACCATGGTTGTTTTCCTCTTTCTAAACAACAGAATAATTAAAACCCAATTTAATTACATAAAGTAATTAGCTTACATAATTCTCCTTTAATCCATATATGTCAGTATGCTAAATTAATCTGGGTAATTATTAGTATTCCTAGCACACACATTAGCACAAAAAATGATACAAAATCGAAAAGCAAACTGGAACCCGTGATTTCTGTACACTTTGGATCAAGCCCAACACCATTAACAGAGGACAGCTTTCCCTCACAGGCGTCCCAGGTATATGAAGGTGATTTTGTTCCCTTGGTGCAAAAACTGGTGTTTTCTGTACCTCATTTCCATGCTCATCCATTATTGAGATGTAGTTGGGCTTAGTGTCATCAGGGTAAGAAAGCAAAACATCATAATGAACCAGCTGAACAGAATCCAAACCAAACTCCTTCCACTCAGCCTGGATTTGCTCTGCCAGATGGAGATTCTCCTTTGTTCCTGCTAGGTGAGGAAGCTGTGTAAAATTGCTAGAGAAAAAGAAGCAATGAGTCAGGATCAGGCATTGCAGCTCATAATCAGCCTAGCTCATAATTAGCCTATCTAGAAATAAACCCCCTAGAAATGACCAAATGTAACCAGGCTAAATGAGAACCTAGACTCCTCTGCATCTGTGCTTTTGCCTGTCATATATGTTTAAGTTGAGTAAAGGGTTTCAATTTGTCCTAAGATAATACAGGTGTTTGTATCTTCCTCTCAGTTTGGCTTAGCAAGAATGGCATGTTGGCATCACATGTGGCGTCTTGGCCTTGCTTTACTCCTTGTCTCCTGGGTGACCTTAGGCCAATCACTCCTATGAGTAATAAGACTGATCTTCCTTTTGCAGTAATAAAAGAATTGAGTATAATTATCTTTGTGTATTCAATTTAGAAATGTGCATAATTACTCTGATCCCTACTTTTAATTAACTAGATATTCTCATTGGATCCCACTGTTTTAATTTTGGCACAAATGCTGATTTATCTGAAAGTTCACTCTGAGTCTGTCTTGGCAAATAACAGAGTGAGTTCATAGCGGCTTACAAACAAGGAACAGAAAAACTCAACAGCTTGTGAATTAGAAGTCAAACAGTGAAAGATACTGTAAATAGTAAGCAACCCAGTGTATGAAAAAAAAAATGTCCAGACCATTGAGAAAGCCCACTGGTGAAGTGAGCTGAAGAACCTCCCAGCTGAATGACATTGTCATCATGATGCCCTCATCCTGTCATATAACCATGACATGAACATGGCACAGAAGCATGTGTTGCACCATCTGGTGTTAATGAGGGAAACTGGAACTTCAGTAAGGAAGGGCGTAAGACTGGGGAAAATTTAATTTTTAAGTGAGAGCAAATCTATCAAAGAAAGCACTTTGAAATCAATATACACTGAACAGAATAGAACAGAGTTCAGCTGTAAGGGACCTACAATGATCACATAGTACAACTGACCAATTCAGGGCTGACCAAAGGTTAAATAAAGTATGTTTTTAAGGGTCTTAAACACTGACAGATTTGAGGCATTGACCATGTATTCTAGGAAGCCTGTTCTGTGCTTTACCACCCTCATTAAATAAATGCTTCCTAATATGCAGTCTGAATCTCCTCTGGCGCAGCTTTGCATCATTACCCTGTGTCCTATCACTGGGTATCTGGGAGATGAGATCAGAACTTCCCTCTCCTCTTCCCCTCAGGAAGCTGCAAAGGGCAATGAGGTCACCTCTCAGCTTCCTTTTTTCCAAAGCAGACTAACCCAAAGCCCTTAGAAGCTAAATGCTGCTAGATAAAAACATGTTCCTCTGATAATGTCAACATCTAGTACCAGCACTGTAGTAAAAGTCCCTGTTACAGTGAAAGTACCATTTTCTGGATGACATACTGAACCAAGAACACAGTTATGTGCTATTATTAGAGCCAACAGTGGTTTTCTGTAAGAGTTAGGAATGTTTTAAGTCTCAAGTTTTCATTAAAATTTGACTTACGCAATAACACTCTCCTGTATTATATTCCCATTTAACTGAATAGTTTTTTAATTCATTTCCTCTTCTGATCTGTTGACTGTAGTCAAAAATTACTTGTATTTCTGAGCAGTGACTAAATATCTGCCATATTTCACCACAGAACTGGCCACAAGACAATAAACGAGGTACAATGTTTCCTGTTGTCATAGGGATGGGGAGTTTAGAATGCAGTTAGAATGCAGTCTTTTCACAGAGCTGTTTAACAACAGTTGACTTTGTAAGAGCCAAAACACAGGTTAAGACCATAAAAAACCCAGATCATCACTTTTCAATGTTTATATAGTCCAGGACATGACTGTTATGTAGTAGAAAGTCCTTTCCAGATAATTTATTTGCAATAGATTTCCATAATCTTATAACTGAAATGTTGGGGGTTTTTTTACAATTGTTTTGCAGCAAGACAGAACTTCATGTGATGTAGTCAAGCTTGGAATTTAAGGAAAACCCAAATTAGTCAATTACTCCTAAAATAACTGATACTGTTAACACTTTCTTTACACAGGCAGTAAATTTCCATCAATAAACTATGATTTCTGATCTATTATTAAATGGTATAAATATATGCTTTTACTACACTTTCCTAAGACAAAAATAATCTAACATCCCTAAAATAAACAAATAATATTACATCAGCTTCCTTGTAGTTAAAGCTTCTAAATTAGAGAAATTAGGTCATTAATTACAGTAATTAATATGTAACAGATTTTAAAAATATTTATATTGTCATTTTCCATTGTTTGAATTTTCAGGAAGAAATGTTAACAACTTTGTTTCTAGGATTTAATAAAAGAAAGACAGTATATTTAAAAGCATTTAATTTAAAGAGCAGATGAAATGAAAACATATAGGGAGAAAGACACGGTCTTAAAAACCACTGTAAAACTTCAGGGCTGTTAGATTAAGATCAGTCTAACATACCATCAGATGACTAGGTGGCATCTACTACGCCTGTTGAAGCTACTCAGTGTGTCGAGGGAAAGAGCTTGGCAACGTTATCTTTCTTCATCAAAGTGAGTACAAAGTTGGAATGGTGACAGATTAACACATAAATAAGGTCACACCACGACAAAGTGTGAAGGGAGAGTAGCAATAAGGTATTAAGGCCTAAGCTGCAGGAAGAACTAAAAGGCTCAAACACTGATACAATGTCCTTCTCTTTTACATTGATATACTTCACTATTTTCCAGTTAATCTATCCTGATCTAAATTCATTCATACAGCCTAACTTGAGTTGAACTATTTTTCCATTAAAAAACAGGCTAAGATAAATGTTGTAGACTGAAAAGGACTTACGAGAAATGCTGAACCTCTACATCATTGTGCAAGCATTCACCAAATGCAGAGCAAGAGCCTGGCCAAATTTCAGTTACTGTAAGTAGTAAGATTACTGACAACTCCTCAACTTGTTTTCAGCACAAACAAGAATAAGATGAGCTGAGATGGACTGTTCTGTCAATCACAGCTCCCTGGGACAGGTTTGATAAAATCTATGTTTCAGAACCTGCACACCATCCTCTGTTGGCATCCTTGGGCTGGTTCCTGCTTGAAATGTTTTGGGTTTATTTATTTTTTTTTTAATTTTTGGACTGATTAGTCTTACACATTGCTTACTAAAGAAACTGCTTGATGTTTTCAGCTTTCATTTCAGCCATAAATGCTGCCTTCATGTCCTCATGAGGACTCACAGACGTCTTCTTTTCTGTTGGTTTTGCAAACCAGCCTGTACAACACACAAAATTGAACAGTAAAATTACCAGAGCAATACTCCCATGACACGCACCATTTCTCCTTAGTACTGCCACAAGATTTTCAATGTGTATTTTACAAGTATTTCTACCTCAGCACAGACAAGCAGACACAACTTAATGCAGGCTCCAGAGTGATGGCAGTGGCAGTCTCCCACACAGTTAGAGAACTTACTTACCCAAGTAGAGGCAAATAAAATACTGTATTATATTTGAGTTATTTTACTGTGGATGCTAAGGAGACTTATCTTTCTTTAGCTCCAGAACATCATACTGTCATTCACATCAGTCATCTCAGCAATAAGGCAGCAGCTTTACAAAAATGCACAGAAACACAGCCTTTGTAAGGAACAGATGTCTTCTAACACCTTTCTCACTTGCTGGTTTGTCTGGTTCTTATTCTGGAATCCTTCCCTTATTGTACAGGCATTACCAGAGTAAGTGATGAGAGGAACACCTGGCTAGAAAGAAACTGTTTCTGACATCTGTTTTTAAGTCAGACACTGGACATGTTCAATGCAAATACAGCAGCAGCAGTTACATAGGTAGTGAAAATGAGAGATACCAGTGGGGAGCAGAGAGCAGGTAACAAGCTGGCACTGGTCCCCGGTACAGGGAAAGGCTCATGCCAGGCACTGGTCAGTTGTACAGGGAAAGGATCTTTGCACGTGATAGAGGAATTCAGTCGGGGCTTCCCAACAGCACAAACTTCAAGTACGTGCCAAAAGGCATTTCAAAATACAATGGATTCTTTTGTTTTCCTTCCTCCGTCTAACTGACCCTGATCCATTTGTGAACCAAAGGGGAGGTAGGGAGACAAAACCTCCTGCAGCACCAACCCAAAGGCTTAGACCGAGGTGGAGGGACGGGACTACATTGAAATACAGTCTATTTCACCCCTCCTGACAATGCTCCCACAGCCTCCTATTTATCTTCCCGCCTTTCTGGTTTGAGCTGGTGCAGTTTTAACAGAAGGGTAGAGGGGCCCATCTTCTGTCCCCTTCTCACAGACCTGGCGCCTCTTCTCTTGCTCAGAAAGACAAAAACCCTCCTGCGCAGGAGCTAGAAATCCCATGAGGGGTCGGTAACTGCAGCTGGGCTGAAGGAGAGGGAAGGAGATATAGGCCGGCCGAGCACAGGCTCACCTCGGCCACCCCTGGCACAAAGCCCCGGGTGCTGGAAACCCGCCCGCTCCTCTCCCCCCCGCCCCGTCTTTTCTTCGGGCTGCCTGCAAGCCACCTCCCCCGGCTGGAAGGGCCGGGGGTGGCCGGGAGAACCCTCCGATCCGAAGCGGGGTTAATCTGCACTGTACCGATGAGGAACCCGAGGAGGAAGACTCCCGCCGCTGCTCCCAGGACGACAGCCCAGAAGCGGCCGCTGGCTGCCCTGGAGCCAGCCGGCTCCGTGACGG
>JAAGNO010019566.1:0-28745 GCA_033439905.1 Ceryle rudis | reverse complement strand
AAGCACCCAAATTCCGCAAAAGGCTTATTCTTCATTATTAAAAAAAAAAAAAAAAAAAAAAAAAGAGAGAGATAAAGGGTTAGGACTCATTCACTAAGTCACTTTAGATAATCTCTGCTTTTAATGACAAAAGCTTCTTTTGTGAGTTTTTCTAAACAGATTAGACTCTCACTGTCCCATATTTTCAATCCTCCCTGTTTACCCATATTCTCTAGTACAGTTCTACTTTTAATGTCTTTCAAGTTGAATAGAAACAAAGTTTAAAATAGAAGGTTTTCAAAAGATGTAAAACTGAGAACAAGTGCTCTGTAAACAAGCCATTATTCAGCTTTTAAATGTAATCACTGTTGCTGTTTGCACTCCATTTTTTTTTTTTTTTGCAGCATTCTTAAAGAGGCTGAGATTCCAAATGAATCTGTTGTGGTGTAGACAAGAAGAAATGTTTACAATAGCATCGGTCAGAATTTTGTTGTTAGTAAAGCTACAGTATCACATGATTCAATTTAGGATGAAATCCTTTGGAAGGATACTTCCAAGTCACAATGTACAAACCGACTTGCTATTAAAAGCTAATTTGTGCTATAGGAGAGATGCTTCTTACGATGACATTTATACATGAAAACCTGTCTTTCAAGTTTCTTCAACTGCACTGAAGTTAGTGTTTAATTCCACCCCCCGTGATAGAGCAAACACAGACTTAAGAAAAAACTCGGGGTTTGTTTTTATATGGCAAGTAGTACTTTGGTCCTTTGCCTACAAAACTCAGAAGTGAGAAGAGCCAATAAATTATTTACCTCTCTTTACCTCAGAGTGGCCAGGAAATTTCTTCATGCACAGCAAGAACTGCAAGGCATGAGGTGGTTATATATCGTGGAATTCATCATCCACAAAACATTTATGAACTATGACAGTCCAGAAAGACACTCTCACCACAATTACACTCCTTTCATAGAAGTTGGTGTAGACTATTCATGCTCTACACTTACATATGTTAAAACATTAAAAACATATATATGTGAAAACATAGTGATTTACTTTTTTTCCCCTCACTGAGCTATACATTCAAATAGTGCTTTTCCATATATCAAGGATTAAGTAAAAAACTATGGCAAAGGTATTGGTTACAGCCACTTAATTAAAACAGTGTTCAAACTGTGTCATTGGAGCAGGAGGAAGGTACTGTAGGCAGAAATTTGGCATCTAGCTGGCAGAAAAATTTTTCCTTTGTGGCTAATCAGGATCAATTAAAAAGCTTGATACATGAAGTTGTCTACCACTAATACCCACAAAATCATACTTTTTCCTCAATTCTGATTTTTTTTTTTTTTTAATTTATATGTAATATTTAACTAGTTTTTCAGAGCAGCCTAATCAAAAAAATCTTCTCAAGAAACAGCCTGGAATCATGACTGCTGATGAGATTTTCAGGAAATGGATGCAAAATTTGGAACATTAATTCTTGAGGTAGAACCTCCTCCTGTTTGACTGGACAAGATAGAAAGACAGTGGAAGGTGGGACAAGCTAAAACCAGATCCCCAAAAATCTGTGTCAAGATGGTTTATGCTCAATTTTTTTTGTTGTTTTGTCATTACTGGCGAAGTTCTTTTTCACTTAACCAAAAGCTATAGAAAAACAGACTTATTTTTCTTCACAAGGTACCAAATCTGCCCTCATTCTAATTTTCACATAATTTAAGTTCAAGAATCACACCAACAGACTGGCATCTAAGAAAGGCGAATTAATCTGAAATAATGGAAAGGAGCAGTATTATTCTGCTGCTTCAGCTCAAACTTAGATTCACCAAGTTACTATTGAACAGGAGAAGGAATGGAAGAAAATAAGGCAGAGAGAAACAGTAAGAGTGCAGGACTTAGTATTATAGTTCAGTGGCATTTTATAATTAATAAAAATTAAAGTTCACAAGATTAAGATGAAATACAGGAGACACCCTAGATTTGTCCTACTTTTAAACCCAAAGTTAAACCTCCATGCTTTTAAAAATTGAATTTTAAATTGAAAAGCAGCACCGGATACTCTCTCTTAAAAGCTGAGCACTATATGTTACTTAAATAATAAACACATTCTGCTCATAATTTATGTTCATGCTTCTGCACTCCCGATATAGCTGTGGGAATTCACAGAAGCAGATGGAAAAAGGAGTTTCATTTCCTTCCTTAACATTCATTTTTTTTAAGATTTACCTGTAAATTTAAATCTATGACAAATACATTGTCACCATTGTAATTTTATGCTAACTACTGATAAATTACCTGATTATACACAGAATCTAAGAATGCAGAAGTTAAATTGATCACTCTTACATATTAAATAGCTGTCATATTCATCGCATCTCTAGGGAACCATTTGGCAAGAATAACTGATCCCAGCTTTGTCTGTTTCCTCCACCCTTGCTTTTTATTAGATATAAATATTTAACACAACAACACTAGGATACCCCCTCTCAGAATTGCAAATAAATCTGAAGTAGATGGGGTTTCATAAACTGAATCAAAACAGAAGAAAACTTGTAAGTGTAAAAAAGTTGTTGGAATGTTACCCCACAAGAGAGTATAAGCAAACATATAAATAAAAATAAGCCATTATGAGGTAAGAGTGAGTCTTGAAATAAAGAATGGATACAGTTTATTCCATAGAACAACAGAAAAAGAAATTGAACTATACTAGAGCTTTGAAAAATACACAACTATTTTCAAAAATCTGGAAACTGGGCTTTGTAAGAAGGTAGAAAATCTTCCCAGTATTCTGGGACAAGCTGAGCAAGTCGTGCAACATTTTCTAGACACACAAACACACACCCCATCGCCCCTATCATTAGAGATGAGCATTAGACAGGTCACCTGCACAGAAGAAATGGATACAGCCCATCCTAGAACTTCTGGTTTTTGCTCAGCACTAGCACAACCTTTTTAACCAGTGAAGGGGATGGTGGATCCACAGAAGGAGAGGCTTGGTCTGTATGATCCTTACAAATGTTTTCAGGGCAAAGTAATTGCTTAAACATAGAAAAAATTTGTGCACAGGCACAAACAAAGGTGATATTGGGAAAGGTATTCCGGGGTCTATAACTAACCAAGTGGAAAGAGGCTGCCTTTACAGTGAACCACAGGAATATTGCACAGGAAGACCACAAAAAGATGAAACTCTGTATGAGGAAAAGTAACTCAGAAGTTACACAATGTCTTTTGCCCATAGAGGTAAAGAGATGGAAACTTGATGTATAGAACAGTTTTTACATAATTCTGTCTTGGTCTGTTACTCTAATTTCAGTTCACTATAATTAGAGCAAGCTCTTTTTGAAATATTGGTTATCTATGGGTATAAGTTTGACTTAGGCCCACATTCCCACTTCCTCTGAACAGAGCATACCAAAAATAATGGAAACTATTAGAAAAAGCATTTACAAAAAAAGAAAAAAAAAAAAAAAACCACCAAACCACAAACCACTTAATGAAGTATTTCCTACTCTTGTCATTATTATTCATGGCCAAGAAATTTTGTTGCCCAGAAACTATAGCTGTATCAAGGAAATCTGAGGTCTCAGGCCATAACTTGCATACTTATAGTTCATATTTTAGAATTAGTTTGGGAGCATGCAAAGTTGTGGCCTTAATAAATGCAGTTTTCAATGTACTTCACACACATGCAAAAATAGCATTAGACTTTTACAGAGGAAAAAAATGACAGAAATAAGACTATTAAAAGAGATGTTAGCTGAAATGAACATGAAATGACATTTCTGCGTGCAGTGCTTTCAAAATATAATATCTAACTCATTATCACAGAGTAATGTTTCATATTCACATGGAAACACATGATTATACATTAATTCACGTAGAACCAACATAAAAAGCATCATGTTATACATTCAGAGTTGGCAAAGTTTTGAATTTCCACATCTTTCCTCAGGTCATTAGTCTTTTACTGTTGGTTCAAAAGTTGCTATATAATCAGAAATAACTGAGCACGTATATAGCTCTCTAGAAGAAATAAATCTTCATTAGATGCCTTGCATTAATAAATATCTATCACTGGGGGAAAAAAGAAACTGTTAATAGAAGAATATTACAGATAATCAAGGTGTCCTTGGCCAACCTGTACAGTGGTTTTTGCACATAATGAGGACCATGACAAAGTTTGTGTTCCAAAATATTTTATGTCATTTTAACCTTGCCAGAGGCACCAAGGTTAGTGTTAATCAGTCCAGTCAAAGGCATTAACTTAAAAAAAGCTAAAACCTAAAAAAGGACATTAATGAACTCAACAAAATACCAGAAGTTAATACGTAGGCTTTTTAGACAAATTCAGACACCACACATGTGCCTCAGTGGAAAGGCAGCCTCACAGGACACTGCGTTCTGTACTTGACACAACTGATTCAACTCTGGAACAGCCCATGTGAATCAAACTGGTCAATCACAGGCAAATTTCAGTTTACCCAAAGCAACAACAGTCTAGAGTGTTGTAGGACAACAAAGGAATGAAGGCCAATGATCTAATTGTTATTTACTGTTAAAGTGTCTATTCTCTAGATCAGTGGTCTCCATATTTTCTGATCGTGTATGCTTATGCACCCCCAATATATGTATAATTATTTCTTTTAAAATTACAGAGATACCACTGTACTAATACATTATGTACATTTTAAAACACACAAAATTTTAAAAGGATGAAGATGAAATAACTAAAATAATTTTTTTTAATATTGTTTAACCCCTTTTTGCTCTCCCCCCAGATATTATAATTACTAAAATATGGTTTTAGGGAACATTATGTGATCAAATATACTCCATTATTTTTTACA
This sequence comes from Ceryle rudis, assembly GCA_033439905.1. NCBI lineage: Eukaryota > Metazoa > Chordata > Aves > Coraciiformes > Cerylidae > Ceryle > Ceryle rudis. Next base: position 23,922 of record JAAGNO010019566.1, on the reverse strand, counting down.
GTCTTGGTTTAACAACTTGTGATACAGCAACTCAAAGGTCTGGTTCAAAGTTCAATTTATTTTGATACTGATAATTTCAGAATGTTTTTGGCCAAGCTCTTGTCAGATCTGATTACAACATCATTGCTTTTACCACATAATGTGGCTAAAAGAGATCTTCTAGTAAGAGTAAGAGAAGTGCCAGCTCTGACATTTTCTTGTTCACTTGTGCTCACATTATTAGTATTGCATTCAATTGCATAGTTTCTTTGCAGGGATCTTTAAAACACTTGTCTATTTTATTAGTTAAAAACTAGATAATATAATGTTTAAATCCCCTTAACCAGACACACACAAACCCTCATACCTCACAACATGCTTAAAATGAATGAATGTGCCACTGTCAACCACTCTATGTTTTTAAGCATCCACTCTTCTCTCGGGATACTTTGTGTACCATACCTCATATGTGACTGTCTGACATATGAACCAAATAAGGCCACCAGTGTCGAGCCATATATTAAATATTAGGAAATCTTAACTTTGTTCTTAATATTTATCAAAAAAAAAACCCCATAAGTAGAAGTTCCAATATTTTCTCCGACACCCCAATGGATCATTGTGCACACCTGACTTTAGAGACCACTGCTCCATCTCTCTCAAAACAAGATGCCATACCGTACTTTTTAATAGGAGAATGAAAACATATTACCCAATATACGTACTTCATGCTTGATGATGATATTAGCTGGATATAGCTCTTCCACAACACCTGTCACCAGCAGGCCTGTAAACACTTTACACAGGAGTCAACATTAGTCACTCCTTTTTAAAAAATGGAGAATTAAGGTACAAGAAGTAAAATTAATTGCACTAGGTTATTGTTTATGCTGCTGACAGGACCATAAACAGCCTATGTAGACTTCTGGGCTGGGCACTGCTGGAGACACATACCAGCCTGCTTTCTCACCTCAAAGGTCAGTAGGGTTAATCCTGGGGAAAACAGCACTTTTCAATCCCCCCAAAAATCCGGTCAGTCCTACATAGCTGTTTCCTGAAATGGTTCCAAAATAACAAGTTGTCTTAAGAACGTCAATCTAAATTACACCAGAAGCTCCTCTAACCAAGCTAGGACAACACAAAGGTGACAGGCACAACATTCATCAGACTGTTCTGAAGCAATTAACACTGAGTTCAGTGAAAAGGGATTGCCACATGGCAACAAGGGCTGGCTGCCAGCAGTCTACCATAACTCTTTACCATATATTTGAATTCTATGAAACCTGTGGAAGCCTCTTACAGAAAACAACAAAAATAAAAATAAAAATAAAACAAAAACCCCCAAAACAAACAAACAAAAAAACCCACCCCAAAAACCCCCAAAAAACACACCACCCAAATCCCGTCAGCTTTATCAAACACAAGCTGCAGTGTGAGGAAGCAGGCAGTGATTATTACTGCATTGTAAACCCTGAGCTGTCTCAGTATGGAAAGTAGAAATAAGTAAAGGGGAATGAAAGGTGCTGTGCCACCACACTTTTGAAGCTGGCACCTTAACAAAAACTTGATTCCATGAAGTCATCAAGGACAACAAAAGGTGTCAAAGTCTCCACATACTGATACTCCAGACATACATCAGTTTCAGAGAGAAAACATTTTATGAACTAACACATAGTATGGCAAGAGTCTCCATAACATATGAAAAACCAATCAAACCAACAAAAACATTATTTGAGCTGCGTCTTGTTTCTTTTAAGATAAACTGCATGTGAAACATGTAAAACATACTTGGAGAAGACAGGGAGATATCAAAAGGGCTTCACACACTCACTGTTCTTATAGCCCTTTTCTTCAGTGATTTCTCTGATACTCCTCAAGCGGTCTGTTCCTGCTAGGAGGACTGTCCCTTGTAGCATTTCCCCAAATGTAACTGCAATACAGCCTATTTATTGCTAGACAAATGGGTCAGACACCCTGGAGATAGCCAAGATGTGCAGAACAGGGACATCTCCAGCTCAGAGTATAGACCTTTATAATCCACCATCTCCTTCCATCTCTCATCCATACAGATACAGAAATACCAAACCCTACAGAAAAATTTTCAGAGGACTGAAAGGTTTGCAACTCCTTAAGATCAGAATGCTACAGACACTCCACAAAACAAAAAAGGGAAGACAAAACAAAACAAAGGCTGACCACAGCTGTGTGGAAGGAAGCTGTATTGCATTTAAATCAGGTATTGAAATTACTCATCTTTCCCAGAATTCTCCCTCAATTTCTTTAAGCATTTGTTCTCTTTAATATATATATATATATACATATCACTAAACAATGTCAAGCCTTTCTGTAGCACAAAATATGCCTATATGCTTTCAAGCTCATTTGTTGTATCACATTTTTGGGTGCATTAAGAGCGTGTCCAGCAGATCAAAGGAGGTTCTCCTCCCCCTCTACTCTGCCCTAGTGAGGCCTCACCTGGAGTATTGCATCCAGTTCTGGGCTCCCCAGTTCAAGAGAGACAGAGATCTACTTGAGAGAGTCCAGTGAAAGGCTATGAGGATGATTAAGGGACTGGAACACGTGGCTTATGAGGAAAGGCTGAGGCACCTGGGGCTCTTTAGTCTGGAGAGGAGAAGACTGAGAGGGGATCTAACAAATGTCTATAAATACATGAGGGCTAGGAATCAAGAAGGCAGAGACAACCTCTTTTCACTTGTGTCTTTTGATAGGACAGGGAAAGACAAACAGATGGTGATGGGGGAACAGACGGACAAGAAAAAGTTGCACCTGAAACTGATTTGTCGTAACTGTTATCATTGCCTTAAACTGAATTTAAAACCTAACTTCTAGACCAGAAATACACGCTTCTTGATTCCCAATCTTAATGTACAGATGGTAAAACCTCTCTGCCCATGCAGAGCCTTGCCAAAATTAGCCAGTAGTAAATGCCAGAACAGTTTTGTCTGAACTCAAAATTCACTTATAACAAGCCAGCAATTTACAATATTGGGGTCTTTGACTGTCTCAAGCTCTTAGCTAAGCTTGTAACAAACATGACCTTTTTGCTGGATACACACTATGATCTTCCTACAAACACTCTAGAAAGTATTGATGTCTTGTACTCTTTAGATTACATGTACCAAGTAATAACTAAGGGAAACTTGTACATTCCTACTTTGTAAAGTCCACCACATTAGATACACTTTCTTTCCACTCTACAGTTGATGAGTTTGTCAATGTGTCTCTCAAATAGTATATATTAGCTCTAAATATTTACTGGAGCCAGGGAAGAGCTGGATAGCTTAAAGGAGACAGGAGGAAGGACTTTTTTCTTGATTTACTCCTAAGAGACACATGATTTTACTGCCATCTCAAAATCACACCACCTGCTAAATTAATTAGTACCTCATCTCTGATATGTGAAACACCTTGGAAGAATGCACAAGTATTTTAGACACAGCTTTGTAAGCTGGAGACAGACAACACAAAAAAACCACAAGACCAGAAGACAATCTCATCTGAAATAACTGGAGACAGTAACTAGAGGCCCAATCAAACACAATACTTAGACTCCGCATAGTAACAAATGGATGGGAAAAAAAAAATCTTACTAGGTATATAAAAACCCCAATGATTAAAGAAAATGAATACTGTTCTGATTTCAGCTGAAAGAACAAAATTTTACAGAATTGGCAGGGTAAAGATTAGGTTATTTGTGAATAAGTCTCAGTCCTGCCCAGGATGTTACATTCCTCTAATGTCCCCATCCAAACCATTCAAAGTTCCTCTACAAACTTCAAAGGAAGGAAGCTGAGTGCATAACAGCTGCAGAGAAAGGGATGATTTAATGCTGGATGTTACACTGCTTTTATTGTGACACTTCCTACATCTGATGGTACATGTATAAAAAAACCATACTTTGGAGCCCAGCTGTTACTTAAGCAACTCTTCTTTCAGCACAAAGTTTCCAATTGCAATGAAAAGCTTGGAAATATTCCATACAGCACACGCTTTCTAATAATAATTAATAATAAAAAGAATTATTGCCACCATCAGTACTTGGGAAGGTAGAAAGTCTGAGTTACTAAGTAGGGGGGTTTGTCCAACTCATCTCTGAAAATCCATGTTTAATCTGAGTCAGAAAAACTAGACTGCAATCCCAGATAAATTTCACATATTTTTAGTATCCAAAAGTAGTATTTTTTTTAGAACTTTAGTACCTAAACTGCTACAACTCACATGTCATCTGTTCCACAGCACAGTAAGAATAAGGTCTCAGAGTAACAATTGCCTGTATCTTCAAAACATCATCAAGCAAAACACATATTAACAACAGAAACATTCTTTGGTTATGCATACAGCCATCAAGTCCAAGAATTAATCTTGCCTGCTCACTTACAAACTAAAAAATAACATTTAGATGGGATCCAAAGTCCTCTCATTACAGGCAATGACTTCAGAAATTTTACAATCATGCCCTTGAAAAACATGAACAGAAAAAACCCAACCTAGACAGAAGCTTTTGATAACGACATTCGTGCTCCACAGAGGCTGTGTCATCAAGATCACTTTTTAATAGCCTCTGTTACTCACTTTTTTGTTCATTAGTATCTCTTGAGGCCTTTTTAGAAGGCTTTTTTTTCAGCAGTATTACAGATTTCATGTCCCTTGTACTGCTGAACATTTAAGCTTTGTTCTATATAGACAACCTTCAAGCAAATTATGCTGCTTCAATATACAAATTAGTGGGTCAATTTTCTTAAGATGGAATGAACACATGATGACTTAAAACATTTGAACTGTGTGTAATGGTAGAACAAAACTGGTGATAGTCTGAGATTTGTATATATGTCATCCCTAGTAACTTTCAACCTTCCTTCCCGTTTACACACACACGGGAAGTGTCAATTAGATAGAGAAGTCCTATATATCTCTTGGATACATAAACTTTATCCTTTGCAAGAGGACTATTTCAGGTACAAATGTATACCAGTCATAATAATGATATAAAACTCCATAATTCTTGAATATCAGAAAAAGAAAAAAGTCTAATGTGTTTGGTGTCATCTACAGAACTTGTATATCATCATTCTTTCAACTGTAATTGATATGAAATGCTAGTCATAACATACATCTGATTGTGTCAGGTTCAGGTAGTTAGCATAAATAAAGATATATGCAGCACAGAAAGAATCAAAACTCCAAATTTTCTCAAATTGTCTTAAAAGCAGGAGATAGAACGTCAGGAAAATAGTCAACTTTTCAAAAAGCAATCAGCAATAAATTTGCAAATCTCATCTATGTACTGAGTCTGGAATAGAGGGAATAGTGACATTACTGCTGCAGACAAGAGACTCTAGGAGCATTTGCATAGTTACAGGAGGAGGATAAAAGTAGCTCCCAGCTTAGAAGACAATCCCTTTCCTGATGTTTACATCCCTCTTTGTAATCTATATTCCTTGAAAAGCCACTGTACCAATCATTCCCCACACGTAAACAGTGCTTTGAGAGAGGTACTCATCTGTGGCTGACACGGGCCTAATTACAAAGCACTCCCTCACCTCAGCAACCTTCTATGTATAAGCTACTTTAAGCAATTTGCCTTTATGGTGGCAAAGAGCTGTACAGTCTGACATCAATAACACCTCTTTCCACATAAGTGTCTTTTCAATAATGTTTTTCCAGAGTGTATTTTATAGGTATATCTAATAAATAGTCACTTTGACAAAGTAGCCATTAAACAGATGGCCATGAATCTTTCTGGTTGAAGAACTACTTAAGGGTGCACTTGCAGAAGCAAAGTTCTGTGCTTCAGTCTTGCTTGCTTTAAAAAGCAGCAATGAGACAAAGTTCTAGGAACAGGAACCAGATCTCAGAGGAAAAGAAAAAGCTACAGACGTGATCTCCCTTCACTATATTTAGGCTAGATGCTGTTATGCTTTAATCTCAGTTATTTAACCATATTCTTGAAAGAGCAATTTTTTGAAGTAGCTTAGAGCACAGTAACAACAGTTACACTGAGTTTCACAAAAGCTATCCACCAATACATTTGTTCAGACATGCAAAGTACATCTATAATCTCATAGTTAAATGATTAACCATATGCAGACTTGTTAATTTAAACCTATCACACACGTGTACAGTATTAGAGATGAAAAACAAAACAAACAAACCACACTTAAAACTCCTTTTAACTCAGGCCTAGTACAATAAAACTAGAGGGAATATAGTATGCAAGAGCACCATCTAAATTAAACATTGACAAGTGCTGAGAGTTCGTATAAAATAACTATTATTTTGCAGAATATAAATTTAGATGCATTTTGTCTGTGCTCAGTAATACAAGTAATGCTGTTTAACCTCTAAATTCAGCATACTTACATTAATTTATCATCCTACACTGAACTCAACAGTTCAGAAGTATATACACACAGTAGGACTCTCACATCAGGCATAGTCACTCTGCAAGACAAATTTCTACGTAAGTTAGAATGTGAGCTTTGATTTTCAGATCATTCCTTACAGCCTTTCAAGAAGTTCTGTTATCTTCCTACATAATTTGGAAATATTCTTGAAACAGAAAACCAATGGTGTGTCAGCTTGCCAGGGAAGACTGAGCCCTTCCTTTATGCAGCAGGAACTGTAAACGGTATAGATACTTTGGTAACACACAGTGAATTGCTTTATGTGCTTGCCCAAACACTCCTCTACCATTTCAGTGCAAAAGAAAACAAGTGAGCTTCAGTATAGACTGAGGAAATAGCAACCTACCAATTAATTGAAAATACACAGAAACAATTACCAATAGTCTAAAACAAAAGTGACACTGGTGTACAGTCATCTGACACAATAAAAGCAAGTCTGAAACTTAATCACAGTGAATCTGCACATACTGTAGAATTAGTAAGCAACAGCTATTCTCCTTTAATACAGGAAATAGTCATGATTCATATGATTCATTATCAGGCCAGAAGGAGTCAGTCAGCTCTACAGACCCTGATCTACACCGTTTAGACGGGGGGATTTTTCAAGCTTTCGAACATTAGGAACTCATTTGTTGTTTTTCCAAGTGAACGCCTCAACTATTAGGCTACCAAGTCAGTCTCACCATCAATATTTTGAAGGAACATCCTAAGACAGTATGTTCCTTCTTTTCCATTTCCAACTAACCATCCCACTCCACAGAGCAGGAGGAATACATCCCTCTCCAAACATACCAGGACTTTGACAGTGAAGGGCTTCTCCTAGCATTGCTTCTTTCATCTAGTAGGCCCAGTCATAAACTGATTACTATTTCTGGTGCCTGATCTACCAGGTAAGCCCTATGACCCCACTCCCACATAGTTTCTTAGTCTAGGGTTTATTACTTAACTAAGGGAAAAAAAAAAAAAAAAAGGAGTCATTATTCCACTTAAAATGTTTTCAGAGTGGTTTTGAGTGAACATAATATTTGCAAAATAAAAAAGGCAAAGGACTGTCTGTTCCTTTTCTGGGTTTTGTTGTGTCCGTCCGTGTCCCACCCCCACCCCCCCCAATACCACTCTGCTTATACTACAGAAATCACTGTTAGCAGACCACATCCTCTCTTCTCCACAGCCATCAACTGTTCTACCATCAATAGCAGAGAACAGTCTCTCCTGCTACAGTGACAGCTTTCAAGAAATAGCAACCCAGAGAGCTACAGTAAAATGGATCCTGCTTCAAGCCAGCTGATAGGACTTTTAAAAGAGAGGTCAAAAAAAGGACGTTCTTGAGTGAAATTCCTTTATTAACAAACACAAAAACTATCAAGTATTCAATTATGCTTATGTTTCCAGATATAGTAGTTTGGAGACTTTGTAACAGCAAGAGATTATTTGCTTTCTACTGCAAACCATCATTTTAACCTTCATTTATTAACATCACCCTCATGAAAATAGGTTAAAAACATCAGCCTCCTCCTGCCTTCTCCAAAGTAAGCTCCAAGAGAGTCCTCCTAGCCAGGTTTCATTCTAAACTCACCTTAGATCTCCACCCAAAATAACCTTTCATTTTAGTAAAATAAGTAGAAACACATTACCTGCCTTTCCGCAGTAACAACAAGCAGCACCACACATACATTTCTGCTCTTAACGAATCCAATTCCACATGTGCAAGCACCAAGACTCAGAGTGCCTGGTGTTAAATGGATGGGACCCACCACCCTCTTGAATTAGGCTGCACATTCCCCCACCTGAAGTTGCAAACGCAATGTAGGTACAAATGCTGACACACTCTGAACTTTTAGCTGTATCTTCTCCTTCAGCAAACTTACCCTTTAGTCTCCACGCAAGACAATTACACTATGTAAAGATGACATCTGCCTGCTGTACATACCTGCTTTCCAAAAGCAGCAGCATCTTTGCTGAACTGACTCACCGAAGAGCCTTCTGGTCCTGTGTGTGGTGCAAACCCAACATAGCTACAGGTGAGGAAAGTGTGGCTTGATTGAATATATAAATTCTGACACATTAGCACAGTGCCTCAGTTTCACCTGCTGAGCCAGATTACTCTCCATGAGCCCCAATCCCACTGCATCTGTGCAGATTCACAGTCATAGCCACAGGTGTAACAGGGCAAAATTCCAAAGCAGGTTATTCCACCCTGCCAGGCCTTCCCCTCTGTGAACAGTCAACAGCTGCTGTTCACGAGATGTCTTTAACAGGTGGAGACCACTTAGGGAGTTTTAAGGCCTTACTCTAAGCTCTAGCTCAATAAATTATGCTAAAATAAAAAGTTCTTCTGTCTCTTCTGGACTGGCACAGGACACAGCACAGGTCATATGAGCTGTAGTCATCCACCTTGACGTCACACAGTGAAAACCATATTCCATTAGTACATTTTAATGGCACCCCAACCCCATTCGAGTTAGCCTTTCAGCAGTAATTTAAACCTGACAAGTACCCATAGCAACTACTGAAGGCATCAGAAGTTCCAATTCAGTAACCTACACCACCTCTGATACTCTTTGATCTCTGCCTTTCTTTACCCAGGGCTATGTGCAGCTAATTCTTCAAAATATGAAAGCATAGTACACAGAATAAATAATCATTATGGACAAAGCCATATATGCCATATAGATGGGGCTTTCATTTAAATAGTCAGGGCTGTAAAGGTGGAAAACATGGGATGACTATATGACTTGGCCAGTGGAAATTTCTGGTGTTGGCGATGAAAGGTAAATTAATGCACCAGTTTGACCTCTGAGTCCCAAAGTGAGTTCTTAAGATGACGAATTCACACATTTCCTTTCTCTTTAAAACTGAGCACACTTTTGTCTAATGTCAAACACAATAAATAAGGGATGCATAACCAGTTTTAGCACTTTCTTTGTAAAACTTCATTGTAAACCACCTTGCATAGTCTAAGGCAGTGTAGATTTCTTGAATATCAGCCTAGTACTCCATCCATTGGCTAATATTTGTTTTCTAAAACTCTTGCTACATCAGCTTGCATTTATTCAAAAACTACTCCCCTCGACACAGAAGACAGATACAGAGATATACATAAGCTGTTTATAGTAAAGGCTGTAGTGAAGGAAGGCAGGAAAGGGGGATTACGAGGGGAAGGGTGCTTTTTCACCAGCTACCTACCAAGGCTCCTACAATCATCTGTGAAGTATTAAGCAGTTAAAAGCATTATAACATTATAAAACTTAGGCTGGGAGAGGGGAGAACAAATAAACTGCCAGTTTTAATAGAAAATCCACATTTTCCAGGGTTTATATTAACACAGCAGCGAGTGAAAAAACTACACATTAATTGTGTTACCCTATTAATAGCTCAAATTATGCAATAATGATTAGGCTTCATAATGAGATAGTTGTGCTGTGAAGGGTGTAATAAACTGTTTCAAAAGGAGACAAAAATGAAGGGATTACAAAAGATACCAGATATCTTAAGGTGTCTGAGGGGAGTACTTCATGACAGATATATGGCTGCCATTAAGGTGCAATCCATCATTAGCTTAATTATCCCTGGTAATAGTCAGGTGAAAATATAGGCTTCCTCAGGTAAGAATGGTTTACATCTCCCCAGGATGCTCTCCAAGAGCAAAACTAAATTCTCCACTAGATTATGGTCCTGTCCACACATAGCATATTATTAGGATGAGCTACTTCAGCTAATTGTTTTCCAACAGCCTGTTTTCTCATAAAGAGAGCTCTAATGAAGAACTGATGGAATAAAGATATCAGCCAGCTTGCTATCCTCAAGGTCAACCCCTGCTAGGATATCCTGGGGTTTCTAGTCCAATTGACAGGAGATGCTAAAGCCTCCTAATAGAAGGAAAAGGACCTATTTCCACTCAAAGCCCCACAGAATTGCTGGCCGTTTTGAAGTGTTTTCCTCAGACTGAAATCTCTGGTTGCTTCAGTCAGCAAGAGGTTGCATAACCAAAACAGTCTGAAAATGGTAGAAGATTGGAGAGAATAGAAAACCTGCAAGAAGCAATGTCTGACATCTATATTCACAACTTTGCTTCCAAAATAGAGAATATTAGCTGACATTCTAGTGTCTGCCAAAAATAACAGAATCACATAGCACAGAACTGAAACACTGTCAAGAAACACATCACATCCTTTCTCCTCTACACAGGGTCACACAGCCAAGGTCTGCAGCACACCAAGGCACCCTGAGTGTGTGCCAGTCTCTGTCATTCTCCACGACATAATTCCTCAGGACTGCCCTCCCCCTTGCTCTCCATACCCTCTACCTTTAAGGAAGTTTAAATTCAAACATCTACATCGAAGAACATCTACATGATAGAATCAGGGATATAAACAGTTTATTCAAAGTAGGTAAAATAAGGAGCACAACACTTAGAAAAAACAGTCGTCCTTGAGTCTGCAATGTCTGGGGGAAAGAAACCTATAATAAACATTAATATGGTGGACTATATTATTCATCATACTGTCTACATCAAGAAGAAAAGACTTTCAGACAACCCTCACTCCAGAATATCTACCTGAAAGATCTACAGCATTTTTGAAAAATTGTTGCATAATTGTATGTTATTAGCACTATCACTTAACTGCTTTGACTTTTCCACTATCACGCTGCTGGAAATCATCAGTTAAGTTACACTGCCATGAGCTTGGACCTATAGTTGTGAACTTAGCTCAGAAACTGTCAGAAAATATTATTTTACTGTGCTGTATTTAGTTTTGCCAGAAAAATTAAAAGGAAAAAAGCTATCTTTAGTGCAGTGCCAAGGCTCTCTTTGTCTAACCACAGTGCTCCTCTCTGCTGCCTCAGTCCCTTTCCCAGTACAGGGAAGAGGAGGTCTTCACCTGCCCTGTGTTCCAGCTGGCAAGGCTTCCCAGATGCTCTGTCTCTAAGATCAAAGAGTGTGACCAATACTGGTCAGAGAGCCCAGGCAGCCATAAGTATTCACAAAAGCCTCATTTTTCATAAAATGGATCATCTTGTACATCTAATTTAAAAATTCCTGGAAGACTCTTTTTCAAGAAAGTTAATTAATTCTGAGCCCTCTCTCCCCTCCTACAATCTCATTTTTCTTTCATCATGTATCTGGGTCTAAAAATTCATGGCAATGGATATTCCTTTAGGCTTTTTGGAATGAAGTCGTGACTGCCATTCCTGGGAGGAAAAAACTCTCTAAGTCACTGTAGAAGAGGAAAACACACATAAATACGTACACTGAAAAGGAAAGGAAGAAGGTGAAAGTCTGTCAAAGGAGCTTGCATTAAGAGATCAGAGGCCAAATGCAGCATTTATGTCATCACTTCCTTAAATAACTCTAGCAACTGATGGACTGCCTATGGTATGACTTTGAAATAGCTTTCTGCTGCTTTTCCTCACACCATTTCGCCCATATGTCCTTTTGTGAATATGCGTGTGACAGGAGAAACTACTACATTACACTTTCAGGTACTCGCTGTACTGACAGGCTAAGAGCAAGCTACCATCTGACAGCCCAGATACACTAAGCTACTAAAATTCTGCTTTCAGACAAATTTCTCCATATCTCTCCTGCTAAAAGCGCAAAATCCTTTTTGAATTAATATTGAAGTAGGCTTACTGTGAAAGTGGCATAAGTTCCAGCTGCCACTAAGGAAAGTGACAGTTTCAGTGTTCATCAGATAGATTCACAGGTTCCAAATACATAATTAAGAACAGGGGCAAAGGCAATAATGCCTTAAAAAGGGGCAAAATGATTATCATTATCTACTTTGCTAAAAAAGAATAACAACATTGGATCGTTTTCCCTGTAAAATGACAGCTTTTGTTTTCCTGTCTATAATGTGCTTTTCTCCACTAGGCTGACAAGAAGTCTTTTCTCATGTTGGTAGATCCATTATTTCTGATCTTGATATCAAAACAGTGCTGCAGTATCTCAGACAATAGTACATGTAAGATACTAGCTATTAAGGTAAGAAAGTCTTCCAGGTTTTTCATCTGTTGTCATACAGTAGGACATTATTTTAACTGGGACCACTGCACTCCTGCAACAGTCCAGTCATCTCATGACATCTGTGTTAGGACAAGTAGAAAACATTTCAATGCCTGGACCTGGACTTTTGTCAAGACTACTGATACACTGTGACCTTGGAAAGGGTGAGATCAAAATTTATTTCAAACACCACCAAGGTAAGAATAAAATAAATTTTCATGGTTTTCTGTTCCCTTTTTAACTGATCTGCAGTGCCCGATTCTTTACTCTTTCAGAACATCAACACACACCATCACCCCTTGCTCCTTTGTCTTCTATGGCTAATGCTTCCTCCAGCCTTTGTGCTGAATTCAATTCTCTTCCACCCAGCCTCTCCTAAACCTTTTGTATAGTTTACAGAGATTTTGCAAAATTTTATTTTAATGGACAGACTTCGGCATATTGACCAGCCATCTTAGAGTTTGCAAGTCTGGGCTCCTGGAGAGAGACAAGTGTCCAGTGTCCTTTTCTTTTTTTCCCACCCCCCTCTTTGAATAACCATTTCACAGTTCCACCCCTGAAGATCACTTTTAATCTGTGAAACACAGACTTAGCAAACACTCTCAGAATTCCCTGCATTTTATGATTTCTTCCCTTATGGAGCAGGAGAATGACAGAGTTCATGAGCTTGCTGAGAAACAATCACCACAGCAATCCCCAGTATCTTACTCCCTGTTAGTCTTTACCTCCTTATTTCCTTCATTTCTGCAAAGGCAGATTCCGAGTAGTCAGAACATTGCTGGTTTAATTTTTCTAATCAGAAGTCTTTAATAATAAAGACCCACAAGCAAGCCTCCATGGAATCACTGCCATGGCTCAGCAGAGAACAGAGCTCAAAGCAGCATTTGTTGTGTCAGATATCCACTTATGCAGTCAGCTGTGAAACCACTGCAGTAGCAGGCTGGTTTCTGTGGGTTGCATTCCCAGCCAGCCCTTCTTTCTAATTGTGCAGTTTTAATTGCTTCAGCTCAGCCCCAGTAGTTAAGCAGAAGACTCCTACACCAAATGAAAACCTCCAAAGTACGCATCATAAGGCAATGTCTCAGCGCCATCTGTGGCGGAAACCTGTCTGTGAGAGCACACCCCAGCAAAAATTACTGACAGGAGAGGTGTGCAGGTAGACACAAGGGCATGTCTAACAGCAGAAAGGCCATGACAGTGCAGATGCCAGGAAGTGCTTTTGCTATTTTTGCAGCATATATGTGGAGTGGTATCTTCAGTACTGAAAATGACAGCTGTAGCATAGCTCTAAGTGTCTTTGACACACTTCACAAGCTCCAGTCTGCTGCTCACATGCATAAAAAGTTACATTATTTTCTAAAGCTGCATGCAGATCAAGTAGGCTACTGATAATGAGAAGGGCATGTTAATCAAAGTGCTGCATATATGGGGAACCCTTCAGTTTAATGCTGATGGTTTAAACTGCAAAATGCACAAGGATGAGGAGTATACAGGAATGGTTTCAGGTCGCATTCATGATGCTCTCAATCAACTATATGTGGAATTTCCCCACATGTTTAAGGATCTAGCCCCTAGTTTGGATATTGCCATGATACATCAAACAATTGAAATCCTTCTCAAAATAAATAAAAAAAACCCCAAAAACCAAAACAAACAAACAAAAAAAACCAAAAAAAAAAAAAACCAAAAAAACCCAAAAAACAAACAAACAAAAAAAACCCCAAAGATTAAAGAAATAATCTATTCCAACTATAGCAAAAACCTGCTGCAGGTCTAAAATTCATTCCATTTCCAATCCATGAAGACTCCCTATGGGACAACATAGATTTTTTTCATTAAGCAAATCAGAATTTGACTAAGATTTAGATCACAGCAAGTCCACTCTTAGGCAACCTACTCAACTGAAAACAGAAAGCATGCCACTTGTATATTTATATGGAGACTTACTCAGCACAAATACATGAGCTTAAAAACATGCTATATTTGATGCCTGCAAATCACTGAACTCTGTCTAAGGGAACTTTCTCTCTAAGGGAACTGAATGAACTGTGTAGCTTGTATGTTGGCATAAATATTCATGAATTGCTAAGAAAGTTAATAGGATCAATAAGTGCAACCTAAAAGACTACATCACTCTTGGTAAGTAAGGATCCAGTTCTGTTGCCAGCCAAGTCAAGAAAACAGTTTTTCATTGCCTTTTAAAGAGTCAAGACAGGGAAAAAAAAAAAATGCACAGAACTACTCTGCAGTCTCTGTTGCAGTCTGAAAGGAGCTCTCATCTTAAGAATCATTTTGAGCTGCCAACAATATATTTGTCCAGTGAGAAAGAGTATCTTGCCATCTAAAAACTGTAACAAAAACAATGTTACAATACTGCAAGAGGGAAACACAAGTACAAGTTGTTCCTAAAGATTACATTTTTTTAATTCAAGAAAAAAAAAAATCAAATGTTCCCCCACTCCTTACACTGATAGCTAAATGTCCCCTTTTCACTCCACCAGACTTTGAGATGAAATTGCTGCATGCACAATTCTCTATATCGTGCTTTATCTTTCTGTTTCTGTGAGGGTCTCTGTTCCTCGTTCTGCACCACTGCTGACCATGGGCTCCCATAGTTTCCCTTGTCAATCCCCTCAGTTTCTCTCTTTTCTGGACCAAAGAGGGAGAGACTCCTCTGACTCTAGCAATTAAGGGCACCCCATTTGGCTCACTGTCCCTCAAGCAATGAGTATGCCACTGTTTACTGTAGATTGAACAGTGTCCATATCCAAAGCCTCATTATGAAACATCCCATTGCAGAAATGTCTTGGAGTTAGAAATAATTCTGTTCAGTGATTTTACCCCTCAGCTCAGTCACTTCTAAGTAACTACACTTTCTGAAGTTAACAGCATGTTTTTGCGGACAGTCTCTCCTTCTAGCAGTAAAAACACTCTATGTTTAGAGTTATTACCAAGGGTTGGTGTGCAGACCAAGGCTGTTGCTAGATCCTGTGACCCACATTGGGGGTGCAGAAAGTAAAAGACCGCACCTTTTATGCTGGTTATATAAAGTAAATTAAACCATAACATTGAGATAACATCATATGAAAGAGCACTGAAGGAACTTAAGAACTAAATAGAGAAATCAGGTACAAAAATTTGTTTCCCACAGAAATTGACTGCTGTAGTTGGGAAGAGACGATAACAAACGATGTTCTGAAAGACACACACACAAAGCAGAGAACAAGTTGTCTCTGGGTTTAGGGAAACAAGTAAGCCTCACTGTAGTAACAAATTAATTGGCTAAAGTGTAAGATACCCTCCCTCTTCTGTTGAGTTGGTGCATCAAAAACAAAACAGTAAGAGAGAATCAAGCCTTCCTTGCTTAGATTAATTAAAAGAT
Source organism: Ceryle rudis (assembly GCA_033439905.1). NCBI lineage: Eukaryota > Metazoa > Chordata > Aves > Coraciiformes > Cerylidae > Ceryle > Ceryle rudis. The sequence continues at coordinate 8,129 of JAAGNO010019566.1, read as the reverse complement.
TCCAATCACCAGCAAGGGATCAGGACCTAAACATTTCAGCAAATCATATTAGGAAGCATTCAGGCTCAGCCAGATATCTTCATGTGACCCCCATCTTCTGACCTCTTCCTGAGACAGCCCATGAATAGACTGTTCCAGCACTGGAACAGTAAGTGAATGGGTTTCCACCGAAGAAGTTGCTTAATTGGGTAGGGGCAGCAGCTCTCTAGTCCCCCCTGAGAGGAAGGAGTTCAAAGGTTTACTATTTTGCCAAGTCTTAGTTGCCAAAATATTGACCCTTTGGCCCCATTCACCAGTACTGACAGAGATGGTGAAATGTTTTCTCCATCCTTCCTTAGGCAAGCTCACAGCAAAACGAGCAAGGATTCATCTCTTTAAAAATCTACTCTTTTCGTGTCCTTTCTATGAGGCATATGAATATTATCTTGCTAATGGGTTTTAAATGCATCTCAGTAGGATATTAAATGTGGATTTGCATGGAAAACTTTAGTGGTTTTAAAATGACAGTTAATCTCTAGTAACCACTCAGAATTCAGTGTCAGGGTCTGTGTGAATGCACATGAATCCCAGCAGCATCTTGGACTTGTCTCATCTAATGGTACTTTTAATTCCTTTGGGTTTTTGTTTTTTTTTTTTCCCTTTTTAATTGTCTTGTTTTGCTTATTGAAACAGATGCATATCATTTCCCTCCTAAATATTTTGGGTTGTATGTGCAGTAAAAAAGGTCATTTTTCCTATTTCCTCTCCCTGGGCCCAACACCAGAGAGGTTAGACAAGAGATGTACCTAATCATCTATCTAGAATACCCATGGGAGGGGTCTCACATGTAGTCTTGAGATCCTCTGGCCAACAACCACTGATTTTAAGCAACTCCAGAGTGAACAGTCTTCTGCCAAGCTGTGACTGTTGCCATAATTAAGTACCTTAAGTTTTTGAGTGGACAGAGAGAAAAATAATTGATGAGTAACAGTAGCCAAGATTTAAAAATTAATATTGATTTCTGGGTGATCTTGTGGGTAAGAAAACAACAGATCTTTGAAGGAGTCAGTGCTCCAACAAGTCCATGTCTTTCTTGTGCTGAGGACTCCAGAGATGGACATGGTACTCCGGGTGAACTCTCACCAGAGTGGAGTAGAGAGGGAGAATCATCTCCCTTGATGTGCTGGCCACATTTCTTTTGACACAGTGCAGTATAAGGTTGGTTTTCTCAGCTACAAGTGCACATTGTCTGCTCATGTCCATCTTTTCATCCCAACTACTCCTCCACAGAGCTTCTCTCAATCCCTTCATCCCCAACCTGTATCGATATCAAGGGTCATTCCAACCCATGTGCAGAACCTTATGCTAGGCTTTGTTGAACCTCATGAGGTTCACACAAGCCCACTTCTCAACCTTGTCCAGGTCCCTCTGGATGGCATTCTGCCCATCAGGCATGTCAACTGCACCACGCAGCTTGGCATCGTCTGCAAACTGGCTGAGGGTGCACTCAATCCCACTATTACAGAAGTCCAGATAGCTGACATCCATAGCTCTTCCCCTGACCACTGATACAGTCACACTACCATAGAAGGCCAATAATTTGGTCAGGCAGGACTTGCCCTCAGTGAAACCATGCTGGCTGTCTCAAATCATCTCCCTGTCTTCCATGTGCCTTGGCATAGCTTCTGGAAGGATCTGTTCCATGGTCTTCCCAGGCAAAAATGCAAGTCTGACAGGTCATCTTTTCCCAGGGTCCTCCTTTCTACCCTTTTTAAAAATGGGTGCAATGTTTCCCTTTTTCCAGTCCCCAAGGACTTCACCTGATTGCCAGCACTTTTCAAATATCATGGAGAGTGACCTGGAAATGACATCAGACAATTCCCTTGGGAATCTGGGATGCATCTCATCAGGTCCCATAGACTTATTTATGTTCAGCTTCTTTGGCTAGCCACATACTTGTTCTTCTCTTACAGGGGGCTTTGTTCCTCTGTTTCCCAGGTTTTGCAGTCCATCAACTCTGGAGGCATGAGAAGAGAGGTTGCCAGTGAAGACTGAGGCAAAAAAAGTTGTTAAGTACCTCAGCCTTCTCCTCGCCTGTTGTTACCAGCTTTCCAGTCTTGCTCATCATGGGAGGTACCTTCCATTTCAGGCTGACATACCTGTAGAACCCCTTACTATTTTTTGCATCCCTTGCCAAGTTCAGCTCCAGCCACACCTTGGCCTTCCTGACCCAACCCTTACATAAGGAAGCAGTGCCCCTTTACTCCTCTCAGGATACCTGTCTCTGCTTCCACTGCCTGTGCAGTTCCTTCTTGCCCTTCAGTTTGACTGATTTACTACACTCGGGGATCAAGAGCTCTCATGCTCTCTGGAGAATGTCCTTAAAGGTCTGTCTGGTATCCACTGGTGTGTGACCAGTGGAAACACATGTCTAGGTACAACTTAAAATTGCATCCAATAATCAGAATCATTTAATGAGTGTTTACATTCATAGCTTCTATTTAAAAAAAATGTCTACTCTGTGGTAGAAATTCTTGTTTATGACCTTGTATTATATCTCCTTTTTATCACTTTAAGTTCTTCCAGGTGATCATAGCTCTTCTCTGTCTTAATCTTTCTGTATTGATGGTAACTTCTAACTTCATTTTAGTTCATTTAAGATATATATAATACATATGGTAAATATGTTAAATGGAGATCAGTCCCAGAATTAATCCTTGAAGATCTTCCTTAGTGCTCAGGGAAAGATTTTATCTTGAAAGTGTAATATGATTATTCACATAATACAAAGCACTGTCAATAATACTCTGAATGCCCTTAGAAGGGAGGGAGAGGGGTGGAAGACTGACCCTTTTAACATCATATTTAATATTTACTGGTTATAAGGAATTAATACAGAACACAGTGCCGATAAACCTATCATAAAGGATGTCTACTCTGATTATTGCAGAAGCAAGCTCAGACCAGAAACTGTCTAGCCCTGTTAGCCTCATTCTTCATGCTGACCAGTTAGGCTTAAGTGGAATGGTACACACAGACAGCTGTACAGCTTCCAGGTGCCTTCTGCTTCCTAGGCAGGTTGGGCCTGGTTTGCTTTCCAGAGTAAAATCCATGTACATCCCCCCTCTCCACCATCTTGTTCAAACGAATAAACCCATAGTACACCACCACTGATTTTAACCATCTTTACTAGACTGCAGAATTCAGCACCATGCTCATGAAGAAATACACAATGGCAGCACACCTGAAGCTTTATTTAGAGTTTTGACTCCCTGCAGGAAATGCTGAACACTTTACTCAGTTTGTTTTGGCAAATTGACGTAATCTAAATGGACTGAAAAATATATTGACTAAGGTTAAAAGGAAAAAAGTAGCATATGTTCCTAACAGTGCCTCTCTATCAGTCAAAGATTCTTTTTTGTTAGTTGAAAAACTTCCCTTTTGTTGTTGATCCATTACAGTAGGAAACAGATGGCTGTTTAAATCCCAGAATTCCCACCAGAAAATGTGAACAGATGTCTGTAAGCAGGAATAGCAAAAAAACTCAACAAACTTTCTGTAAGTCCGTACACTGGGAACAGAGCTATTTATAAGATTTTATAAAAATCTGTCTGCTTCCAGAAGCCAACAAACCGTTTTGTCTTCCCTTATATTTTCCCCTTCTTCTTTAAAAGTACACATGTAATACAGATGGGGCCTTGATAAAGCAGATCAACTTAAGAGTGTAGGAATAGTCTCAGTTACACACCTGACAAGTTTGTGTCCCTGCCTTCCTCAAAATCATAACTTTTTCCAGATTTGCTACCACAGTCTAAATCCTGCGTCTTTCAAATATTCATTTTCCTTCCCTGCTTTTCAGCATTTTGTATCCCATACACTAGAAAGGAAGACTGCCTACTCTTAATGTCATTTCACCTCTAACAGTATATAAAATTTAATGCATGAACATGCAGCAAAAGACTGACAGCTGCCCATATGCACCATTTATTGTCATGGATGTATACATGGATGCATGGATGTTCAGAGTTTTGAGAAGGGTTTAAAAAAATATGATGCCCATTGGAGATCACAGAATATAAAACCAGCTTAAACTCAGTTTTTATGCCTTTAAGGATTCTTCATTTTTATCCTACAGTGACTTTCAGCCCTTGAAACAAAAGCAAGTGTGTCTGATCTTTCTCATTAAGTTGTTGAGAAATAAAGTAGCTTTATTACCATTAAAGCGACTGTGAGTAAAATAGGGAAAACAGTCCTATATTCACACATAGAACAATGGGTTTCCAGCCATCACAAAATGCTCTTGGGGTGACAGTCAACTCAGTGCTTAGTAGTGGTTAGAAAAGCAAACTGAATGCTAGGTATTATTAGGAAAGGATTAAATAGCAAGATGGATACTATCAAAGTGTGCATGATCATGACTGAACAGCATATACAACACTGGCCTCCCTGTTCCCTCCAGAGAGATTGAGAAGAACAGTAATAATGATTTAAAACATGCAATGGCTTAAAACAAACAAACAAAAACAAACAAACCACCCCACCACCCCCCAAAAAAATGAAACAGGAAAAAAAACCCCACCCCCAAACAAAACCAACCAACCAAAACCCAGCCAACAACAACTAAAAAAACCAACACAAAAATCCCACAACCAGAACAAATTAGGACTTTTCAACTAGGAAAAGAGGCATAATAGAGATCTGTAAAGCTGTGTACAGTGATGGGAATAGATAGATGGGAATCTATCGCTCCTTGCTTCTCCCAGTGTAAGGGCTGCAGTGCTTTCAATAAAGCTACCAGTTGCCTACTTCAGAATAAGCAGAAGGGCTGGATTCTTCACACAGTGTGTAGTTAAATTATATAATTTACCATGGTAAGTAGTGGATATTAAAATTTTATAACAAATGTAAAAAAAGACAAGTAAGTTCACGGGTAAATCCATTGAGACATTATAAATACATGGAACACCTAAGCTAAAGTGTTAGACTACAATAGAAGAGGCTACAATAGACTATTTCAGTTGAAAAGGACACACAGCGATCATCTAATCCAACTACCTCACCAATCCAGGGCTGAGCAAAGTTTGGAGCATGTTATTAAGGGCACTGTCCAAATGCCTCTTAAACACTGACAACCTTGGGGCATCAACCACCTTTCTAGGAAGCCTGCTCCAGTGTTTGACCAGTTTCTCAGTAATGTTTACTTATCTGGCCCTCCTCATGGTGAGACTGCATCAACAATAGTGTACAGCAGGATAATCATCTCTTGACTGGCTTACAAAGGGATCTAGATAGACTGGAGCACTGGGCTATGATTAACAGGATGAAATTTACCAAGTTGAAATGCTGTATTCTGCACCTAGGATGGAGTAACGCCAGGTGCAAATATAAACTGGAAGAGAAGTGGCTAGAGAGCAGCCCTACAGAAAGGGGTCTGGGGGTGCTAGGTGACAGCAGGCTCAATAGGAGTCAGTGGTGAGCCCTGGAAGCCAGGAAGGCATACAGCATCCTGGGGTGCTCCAAACACATTGTAGCCAGCTGGTTAGGAGAGGTGATTATCCCACTGTATTCAACACTGGGGCTTGTAAAATTGAAAGTTGAGGATACATCTGAACTTGTTCTGCTTTTGTTCTCAGAAATTTTAGCACTGTCAAACAGGGTGCTGGACTAAGCAGACTTTGGTCTAGCTCAGTTTGGCTCTCTGCTATTTTGTGCATAGGTCCCCACAGCCTATGCAGATACTACTGCTGCCACAGATGGAATAGAGAAAAAGAATGAGGTACTTCTGTTCTTCCATGCAGTGAGGAACTACAGACATCTCCCTTAGGCTGTAGAGATGGTAAATCTAAAAGGTGCAAGTAAAGAATTTAATTTGTGCTAGGGAAATTCTGAAGGTTATTAGGTTGCAAGTGTATTTGGACTCAAACATGTATTTCAGATACAGATTTGTATCTTATATGAAAATACACGTCTTTCATGTAGCATGCATGAGAACTTTAGACAACAATTTCAAGTATTCAGAGATAAAAGAAGAAATAAATGTGAAACTAGAACTACTTCCGAAAGCACAGCTAAAAACAGCTGAGCAGTTAGAGCATGTTGAAACTTTTTAATAAAATTGGGGGAAATATTGTAAAAAAGAACAAAATCACATTTCAAAGCAACTCATTTTTCTAATAAACTAACATACAAAGAAGCATTTTCTTTTTACTAGATATTAACCTAACATGTCAGCACACTGGGAAAAGCTGATAATCTGAGTGGAAACCATTGTCACTGGCAAAGACTTCAAGAATTCTAGCTTTGCACTCTTGGTATCAGCCTGTATTTATGATGAAAAGTTGAAGCTGTAAATTACACAGATCAGGATTTCTTTGTGTATGATTGATTGCAGAAAATGATTTAATAAATCCATGCCAGTGGTAATCAGAAACCCATGATTCAGCTTAGAGCTATGAACTTCTGTGGGGTATGATTTTTAAAAAAAGTTTTATCATATAAACCCACAGTTCCAGACTAAAACTACTCCTAAACAAACAGAAGGACACCATCAAACCACCCTGTTAATTCTGATTCATTCATAAGAAATTTTCTATGCAACTTCTCTAGTCTATTGTGCTAGTTTGCCAACTATAGTCACTTCCTAGGTTTTGACTTTGATTAAGCAGCACATAATTCTGCAAAACTATGTTCTTTACTTCCTTCAAGGAAGAAGTTTCCTAAAGGAAACAATGAAGTGATCCATAAAATGAAGGGTTTTTTTCTGCACCTTTCCATCTCACTTTCCCCCGAGAGTCTTTTAGCATTCACAGACAGTTATTGGCAGCAGAGTTAACACAAACCCATTGTTTCTTTTACTCTGAGAGAGAAGAGCTCAAGAGAAGTCAGGATTATATTTATCAGAATATGATAATTTAAAACAGATTTAGCCTTTAATACTTCTCGCAATTTCTTTGCAAAGCAAACTAACCACACTAGAAGATGGATATGGGAGTGGGAGGAAAATACCCAGGCTTCCTAATAATTAAACTGTTTCACATACTCAACAGCATTGTTTACTAAAGTGATGCTTCTCTCCTAAAGCATGTCCAACAACCGTCCTATGTCTTTGTCAAAGAGTCTAAGTGACACTAACCGGAATATAAGTAGTTCTTTAGCACTAATTAGCCATGCCATTGACTTGTGGGAGATACCTGCAAGAGCTATTGTTTTTAGAATGTGGGTTAATATACAGAACCTGAATCTTGAGGGTTCATTGAAAGCTAGATATTCATATGATTAAGGGGTGTCATAGGATGAACATATATCAGGTTATGGAACTCATTAAATGGAAAAGAAATAGGCAGTAATTTCAGCAAATCTATCACTCTTGTTAAGTAGGTGGTCTAAGGAGCCATGACATAGCATTCAATTTTAATGCTTCTGTAAAACTGAAATCAATAAAACCACAGCTCTTCTTACTACTCAGGTCCCTGTTTTGAGGCCATGGGCAAAACAGGTGTTCAGAACCTCAGAACTGAGATCATTGCGTTTTCTAGAAAGAGTGAAACAGTTCTTCTGGTTGCTTTCTTTTCTGGAATAAGCACCGGAGAATAAAAAAAAAAAAAAAAAAAAAAGAAAAAAGCTGTTTACATTGAGGAAATTACATTAAAAAAATAACATCATGATGCTTGAAGGAACTATCCTGTTTATACAGCAAAGCAGCCTTGTTCAACTTTATGCAAAGTGCAAGATGTCTGGGAATTCACTTTCAACTGAAACCAAAACAAAAGGTTCAATTAGTTCTGTACTAATCCTGTGAAAATCTGACTAAGGCAGAGAATTTCCATCAGATTAGTGGTCTGTCAGAGACAGCATCCAGGCTAGTTGAAAGCTGCTGCTGCATGGAAGAGAAGAAGGTTATCAGGAGTAGTCATCATGGATTTACCAAGGGGAAGTCATGCTTGACTAATCTGATAGCATTCTATGATGTTGTGACTGGATGGATAGATGCAGGGAGACCAGAGGATGTCGTCTTCCTTGACCTTAGCAAGGCTTTTGACACCATCTCCCATAACATCCTCGTGAGCAAGCTCAGGCATTGAGGGACAGAAGAATGGACAGCGAGATGGGTTAAGAACTGGCTACACAATAGAGCTCAAAGAGTGGTGATC
>JAAGNO010019565.1:0-16458 GCA_033439905.1 Ceryle rudis | reverse complement strand
AGTATTTTCTATGTAATTTATACATGCTAAAAACATAAAGACTGACAAAAATCTGTAGAGTAGTTCCTTTTCAGACTAACTGTTTTCACTTCATATTTAAAATTCATACTTTAATACCCCTGCAGGTCAAGGAAGGAACAGTAGCTTGGAGTATCAATGAGAATTAAGCACTGGTAAAGAAGCTACTGCAAGAGAGGAAGTCCACTAGGCTGCCCAGCTGCCAAATTCACACTGGGCTCAAGTGCAAAGTGGTCCAGGACCTCTTTTGAACCCAACCAACAACACTGCTGTACGTGGATGACGGTTAAATGAAAGTATTTCTGTTACCCAATTTCCCTACTCTTTCTAACACTCTGACTATGGTAAGAAATAGGAAACAAAGAACAAAATTATCCCCATAAGCATATTTTTGTACCCAGAATTTCAATAATTGTTGACTAAATTCAACCAAAGTTCTAGAGATTCTTACCACATTTCACATGTGCATGTGCTCTTCGACAAAGTGCTGGTGTTTGGACGATAGATGTGGAAACACAGCCAACCTGACATAGTCTCTGAAGAAAAAGAGACAGGATCATGAACTATAAAGTTGTGATTTAAGCAGCAGCATTACACTACATCCAATATCAGTACACCAAGTAAACACTGCCATTACAAACTTAATGATATTCTTGAGACATCCACATTAGCAACGTTGGTCTTTTATTTATTTCAAATTACTGCTCTTATTTACCTCAGCAGGGCTCTATACGATTACTCCCCAGACTGCTCAGACTCCTATGGGGATGATTTATATTGTCATTCCAGTATAATGTTTCCGATAATTGTATTGTGTTTAAAAAACATTAGAACCCAAGGGGCTAGACAAGGAGTTATAATATTAACAGCATGCCCATATAAATCAATTTACTCCCTTGGAGGGACAAAAGAAAAAAAGAAAGAATAAGTTAACCAGATTACAGAAGAACTGCAAAGCCAATGAAAACCTACCGCTTTAAGTGTGTTTAATTAATAACTGTAAATGCAATCACAGATAAATTCTGGAAACAAACACATAAGCAGGGATCCATTTCCACCTGTGTAGTATTATGTTACTGTAGACTGATCACAAGAAGGAGGAAAAACATCATATCACTGAAAAGATTCAATTCCAGTAAGTGGCATACTGTAAATGCACAATATTGCTAAGAGCTCTCAGACTCTTGTAAGATCAACCTAACATTAGTGGCAGACATAATTTCATAACTACATAATTTTAAAAATTCAAAGTATATTGCAGGGATCAAAAAATAATCCATTATTTCAGAAACACTGACCATTAAAGATAAAATCTTATCATAAGGGTTATGTGGGTAGAAAAACAGGAACTTCAGCCTCTCTTTTCCGTTACCTACTAAAATATCTCATTTTATTTTAAAAAATCTCACGAGTCAATTGTTAATATGCTTAATGCAATGGCAAGCATAAGATAACCTAATATGTTCAGAAGATGGATTACTTGTAGCTCTGTCTGATCTGAGCCTCTAAATGCAGTATTGTTTATTATATTCACTGATCTAATTTTTCTGTACTGTAGCTATAGTCTCAGATGCAGCTGTCAATCACTTTAGGATAAATTTAGTGTAATAAAAAAACTACAAGGCTGAAACAAGACAAAAAATATTAATAAACACTCTTCTGATACACTCCCTGATGGAAAATGTAGCAGCTCCCTAAACCCAGGATATTCTTCTCCCACAGAAGAGCAGGCTATTATGCAACATACATACCATAAATCCCACTGCACATGTACTTCAGGGATAGATGAAACTTCTATTGCTTTAGTGACTTCATCCAAAGCCTCTTTATGGTGATTTCATTTTTGTGATGTTACAGCTAAATGATCAGAATCACAAACTAGTTTTTGCAGGTCAAGTCTTGCTGAGGTTCACTTTACCTTAATGAAAACAATTTTTACTCTTTTTCCTGTGCAGCCATTATCTCTGAGCATTTGTCGACTTCAGACACCTCCTCTAAGGTAAGCTCAGGTAGTGTCTATCTCGGGACAGACACTTCGCTTCTGTAAAGCAATCTGCTCTACAGGATTAAATGGAAATACGATGCTTCGCAGGAGCCCAAGATCTAACCCTTCAGTCATTAACTAGAACAATGAAACTTGCTGCTGATGTGAGACCTCTATTATATCACATTACAAAATCCTCAGTCCTTCTAATAATAAAGGAGATTTTTCATAAATATGACAAATTAATTTTAAATTCTGTAAACTTAACACAATACTAAGCCCCATATAATACTTCTTTCAGGCTTGTAAAAACAAACAAACAAACAAATTATTTTGAATCCCAACATCAAACTGCACATGCTGCAAATTGAACTGTTTGGGTAAGTACGGGGACTGTTGTGGTTAAATTCTAGCAACTGGGAAACAAGGAGTGCAGCTGAGCAAAAACTGTATTACCAAAAAAGTGTAATCGGAAAACATCAGGTTGTTCAGCACAAAGTATTTCGGTTAAGAAGCTACCCTGGAAGTAGGAAATCTGGAAAATCCAGATAACATACTGTAGGGCAGGTTACCTGCAGATTTTGTCCTGGAGCCAAATCCCTGCAAGCACAGACACTGTAGCAACTGCAAAATGTGCTGGTGGGAACTGAAGCAGAAGCAAGAGCTCTGAATATTCCATGCTTTAAAATGAGAGCAAAATAAAAAATACAACTAATTTCCTTATGAACAGAAAGGCCAGTAGCTGTAGCTTAGCTATTGACTGCAATGCAATCAGATGCTAACACCTTTTGGATGTTGGAAGAAAAAATGTGAAGATTTAGAGGGAAAGCTGAGAAGTAACATGCTTTTAAAATTTATAGCCAGGCTTTTCGTTAAGAGTAAGAAGGGTGTCCTGCCCATTTATACCAACTGTGAGCACAATAACACTGCCATCGGTGATGGCTGTATCACCCTAACTTGACATTCATCAGTCAGGCTGAAGTTCTCCTTTTCTCCTGCTGACTCCACCACACATCCTCCCCAATTTCCTGGCAACTCTTCAGAACACTGTATTTACAAAATACCACTTGCTCAGTGTTTTTCCATTCAGACTCCAGAATCACAAACCAGCTTCCCTTCAACAACAACATGTAATTTAAGACTTCAGGCTCCATAAAGTAGTCAAGATTTTTCTTTGGCTTTGGAGATTTTGGAGTCCTCAGATATTTCTTTAAAGTTACCGGCTTGTTTGTTTGGTTGGGGTTTTTTTGTTCATTTCTGAGGAGGGGAGACTTTGGGGAACATCACACAGAGGAAATTCCTGATTTCATGCAGTAAAAGCCACTGTCTTCATGCAAGTACATGGTACCAGGACCCAAACCAAAGTGTTCTGGTGTCTGCTTGTCCTCCACCAAACCACACGTGGGTTACAACCGAAAGTAGTCACCATCCCACTCCCAGCTGTGGAGAAACAACTCCCACAGCCTTGGCAAGAGCCATGCAATCCCCTGCAGCCTGAAAACCAAATCTAAATGGAAATGAAAGGGGTGGGGGCGGCTTAATGATGTGCTTTGAATCACCACTGGCACACAAAGATGTCCCTCTCTAGAGCCAGAGGCAGAAGACCACCGGGCATGACGCCGGAGCAAACACCCCCTTGGCGGCGGGCGGTGAAACTCCGCCGAGTGACGCCTTCCACCACAAGAAGGGGCTGCGCTGCAGGCGCCCCAGGGTGGCCGGGAGGAGGCAGCCTCCAGTGTGCTCCGGAACCGGAGAAGTAGATACGAGTATTCTGTCTGAAGGGCTTCATATCTGCTTGTCTCTTGTTATGTGAAGCAGAAATAGAAAATATTAATCTGCTTTACCTGTTACTCCCTTTTACTGCATTAATATTTGTGTTTTAATAAATGAATACATTATTACTACTGTAATACTGAAATAAAGTGTTAAAATATAGTCCATTTTTGAAATTAAATCAACAGGCGCATCAATGATTTACTTGTGTAACTGAAAACATTGTAAATGTTCTAGGCTTTCAAAATTATCAATAGCCATTTAATACTTCTAAACATGGTATTTGATGTAAAAAGACATTACTGTGCTAGCACCCATGTGAGCCAGCACAGGCGGGACACAGGAACAACCACAAAACCACGGTGGAAATGCAAAGAGTAGATTTATTCTCGTTACCTGGCGAACCAGGGGATCTCCACAGCAGCACCCGGGCAGAGGCACATGAGTGGGGACACAGGCACCACCAAGCTCAGTCCTTGCTAGAGAGCAAAAAAGCTTTAGAACATGAGGCTTTCTCAAGGATTCTTGCAGGCGTAGTTTTCCACTGTGTTTAGATCTTTCCCGTGGCAGGGCGGGGATCTCAAGCATGTTTGATAAGGTGCCTCTGTGTCCTTCACAGACCTGTGTTACCTAAACACAGATAGTCTACTTGTCAAGCACACAAAGCTGAGCAACAATTAGTGTAATATATGTGGGGTTTTTACATATACCCAGCTGCAAGTCACTTGAGCGTGTTTACAATTGTCCCCGACAATCTTCCATTGTTTTCCCACACTGCCTTTCCAAAATACTGTCAATACTCTCAACACATCCAGTCTTGTGGCCGATGCCTGTAGGTTTTTGTGAAACCTTCAGACAATGGTGATAGAAGTGACCACCAAGTGAGTAATCATAGATTTAAGGTAGGAGATAAATGGGGATGGCATGAAAGCAGGGTCAGGCAGAAGGTGGGAGCAAATTAATTTCCCTGTGACCCATCCACTGGATATTACCTGGTATCAGCTGCTATTGGAGGAAATCAGAGTGCTTTCCACCTGCATAGCTGCCTTCAGAAGTCAGGTTAAAAAATTGGCTTATTCAAGGTTGTCTTTCTGAACAGCCATAAGCATCACAGGGATCTGTGCCTGTTTCAGGTTGACACTGCCCTGTCTTAAGAAAACTGACAGAACAGCACAAGACTAATAATTGTCATACAAAGAACATTGTGTACATGTTGATCGGTTTTCCATGTTACCTTCCTTAGGAAGAAACAAGGTAAGTCATGTGAATTAAACAGACATGACACTTATCACAGTCTTTTCATAGCAGGATTTTAATATCTTCCCAGACCAGTTTTAAAAGATAAAACTATTTAGGAGCATGACCCCATTCCTTGGAAAATAGTGTTGTTCAGTGTCTGCTATGCAGTTTTGTGATTCCTGACATCTGGCTTTCATTAAAAAAAAAAAAAACCAAACCCAAAGAGCACAAGAAGACACCTAACAGATAATGTAAACATCTGGGTAATTTAAAGGGCATAGACTATACTTAAATGTTGATTTTAGATTGTTAACAGTGGATATTTTTGCTTAGTCATATATACCTCAGAATTATTCTGTTTTACTTTAAAAAGGAGCAAATGGCTTAAAATTGCTCTACACTGAGGAATCCAAAAGATATAAAGATATAAAGAAATACCATTTTTTCTTTTTTTTTTTTTTTTTCCTAACTTATATTCTCCTGCTCTGGGTTTCCTGAGTGCAGCTACACTGTCCTATGACAAAGAGCTGCCACATTAAAAAGCAACAAAACAAGTCATATCAGAGAAACAATTTGTATTCATTCACGGTTCACACATTCAGTAGTTCTGGCAAGCCATGAATGTGTTGGGTCTCTTGCCCTTGTACATACTTAATCTCTGTCAGTGTGCTATATCCTGGGCACATCGGGGCTACTGCAGAGACCACAACACGTCCAGGTGTGTCAGTGACTGTTAACAGCTAACTGACCTGTGGAAGTTACCTGGATACTGCAAGAGGTTCTGCACTTTCTCATTCAATATATGACTGGTGCAGCTGTCTCTAGCAACTGGGTAGTTAAAATTGGAGTTTGGAACAGCAGAAATATAATTCAAAACCCCATATGCAGAAAAGGACAGTTTGGGAATACGTCTAAGGCATCTAATGTCTGTCTACTGCCAAAAGGGGCAGTCCCACTGCCTTTCCCAGACTGAGCAGTCAAGCTTCTCACTTGCCCCAAAGCTGCCATTTATCTGACACCATGGTAACGCAGTCCATGGAGCCAGCTTGCCAGAAAATTGGAACTGTTTCCCTGCAAGACCTGATACATACCCTTGCTAACACAAGAGACATAACCGGAGCGTGCAGATTAATGAAGGGAGCAGAAATTGAAAAAGAAAGCTGATTTTTGCAGCATCTGGGTCAGTTTAGCTGTACTGTAATACCACCCTGAAAGCAGTAGGAGTATCTAACACTAACAGGAAAGACTAAATGCAGATTAAGAAATCAAAAATCCTATTACCTCTGCGGAGTTTATGTTCGTGAGCTAGCTTTTTTATGTTTCATGGGGTTTTTTTAATCACAGTGAGAGATATTACTGAAAGCAGGCCTGTAGCATGTGGGACACCAATATGGAAATCCCTTTTGAGCATGAAGAGGTTCAGACTACATCTTCCATTTTCTGAAATTGTACCCTGTCTATCAGGCCCCACTCAGAGCAGAATAGGAGGCCAGTAGCTACAGCTTACAATTCATAGTGCCTAACCTTGTGGGCCCTAATCACAAGCACACCAAAAATGACATTTTCTTCAGCTGGCCAGACTAGCAACTATAATTTACCCAACAAGCCAGTCTGAAACTATTAGGACACCTAGGTTCAGAATAATACCACTGAAATGGCAAAATGCATGTCCTTTCAAACTCATGCTGTAGAACACATGAAAGTCTAACACATAACAAAATGCCATTGTATGAAAAATAACCTTCATCTTAGCTGTGATTGTCCTGTCCATAGGTGCTCCCATTACCCATAAAAGAGGTAGTTCAAATGGAGTTAATAAAAATTGAGCAGCTGTGTACAGCATCTACCTTTAAAGATTAAAATCCTTTTGTCTGTACCAAAACCAGTATATGTAGGAGAGCCACCTTCCCCCAAATTGTAATGTAGGTCTTGAAAGCACAGAAACAGGTTGCTATAAAACATGGAAGTAATTTGCCTTGGAGCAAAAATGGTAGCCAGTAATCACAGTCCATTTTATGGCCCTGTAACTGAAGAGGTGATTAGGTTAAAAAAAACCACAAAAAATATAGCATGGTTAACAGAGACTCTGAAACCTGAACTACGCTTCAGGATACTGAAAAAAACCTCAGCTATTGCTAGGTTCTTTGAATTATCTGTACCTCATTCATATTGTTCCCACAGAGAACAAAGGGAAAGAGACAAGTCCAAATGTTTTATGCTTTTTGCAATATTCTGTGATCAATGCTCCCAGAACCTAAGCAAAGACATAGCTTAAATGGAATGAGTATTCAAAATTCTCATACCCAAGTAAGGGGAAAGAACATCAGATATTTGTTTTCTAACAAGAACAGAAATTTAGGAGAAAAATGAGGAGAAAATGTTGATTGTTCCAATTCTAAATTGCTGACAGTTGATGAATCTGTTAAGTATTTTTAATTAAAATTCTCTGGTGAGATCACAAATCCAGAAAGAAAGTGTAGATAATAAAGCCTATGTATCCAGCAAGTCACAAAGGAAGTGATAGAGGTGCTCTTTTCTCCATCCATCATTCCTCTTGAACCTGTGTAAATGTGCAGCAAACTCATACAACCAGAACTGGAGGAGATGGGGTGAGCATGACTCTGTAACTGATTGTTAGCAAAGCCATTTTTGAAGAAGAGCTCATGCCTGTGCTTACTGCATCTAAAACTTTCATGTATTTTATATTACATAATAATTAACTATAAGAAAAGAATCCTAGGTGCACAGACAAAGAATATGGAGTATAATCTTCCCAGAGAAGGTCCCTTAACTTCAGAGCCTTTCCTACATTTTCACGTGCTTGATCACTCAAGCAGTTTTGAATTCTTCTCTACATGACAGAAGAATTTAAATGAACGAAATAGGAAAGTCACATGCAGTAGCCTGCAGGTGACTGCACTATTTTTGGAGGTGGTAGAGAAAGTTTTAACATCTCTCATGCCTCATCTTGGAGGGACACATGGAATGGGTCGCAGCTGCTAAACACAGATCACCTTTGCTTCAAAATACAGTAATTATCACCTTCATCTGCATTAACTGCTTTATAACCAAGCCTTCTGGAATCAGCCCCTCTTGGGGATGAAGGCAGTGGAGATCTTAATTTCTGTGCTCTGGTTGGGCTGAGGCTGGAGTCATGCACAAAGCTATGATGCCTGGGTGGTTCTGACCACCTCTTCAGGCATGCACCAATCCCAGGTGCAGGCATCCTCTTCCAGAAACACAGTCTTATTCCTGAGCCTCACTCCAAGCCCCTAGGTCCCCTCTCTGTAGTTTGTACTACGAAGACATACAGTCATAAAATACTTTACCACAAAAGCCAAGCATAAGTTTATGAAACAAATATGTAAGTTGTTTTTCTAAAATCATTCTAAAAATTACAAAATGCTTTACTTGCAGAATCAATTGTTTTAAGTCCTACAGTTGATCCTACAGTTCAGCTAAAATTTCACAGAATCACAGAATGTTAGGGATTGGAAGGGACATCTGGAGATCATCTAGTCCAACCCCTCTGCCAGAGCTGGATCACCTAGATCAGGTCACACAGGAGCATGTCCAGGTGGGTTTTGAATGTCTCCAGAGAAGGAGACTCCACACCCTCCTTGGGCAGCCTGTTCCAGTGTTCTGAGCAAAAATTTGAGCATCTCTGATTTGCCATGGGCAACATCCTCCCTCTTCCTATCCCAGAAAAATTAAGATAATCAGGCTTTTGACACAGACTCCAGAGAGCACAGAATCTACAAAAGAAAAAAAAAAAAAAGCTAATTCATATTCTGCCTGAAAGACAGTATAATAGGGCCTTGTGTTCCTTTCTATGGATCAGCATGTTCTCCTATTAAATCTTAATCAATTGAATACTGTTTCTGTCATATAAAATGGACTAAAAAATACAATTCATAGTAGGGAGAGTAGACAGTTAATTTTAAAAACTGGAAAATGTTCCCTACATCATTTTGAGAGATGTGGTACTGTACAATCCAATACTAGGCATTATATGTTTTGCTTTAAAAAACGTAAACGCCTTCCACCTCTACATGATGTGATTTGGTATGCTTCCTTTTCAGCTTTCAAAATAAATTTGCATAGCATGTACCACTGATTTATAGAAGTCTGGTCTGGGGTGTGGTGAACATGATGTCTAGCCTATTTTCTGTATGAATTATAACTGCAAGAGCAGATATAATGCTCTCACAGCTCTCATCCAACAATACACAATAAAATTCAAATTCATTTACTTTCCCTGGAAAAAAAAATTAAAATGCAGAAGAGTTTTTAGATTGCCATTATCCACATAGACCTTGGGAATGCTGCCAAAGGCAAAAGCCATCTGTCCAGAGACCTTGTGTTTCCACACAGCTGCTCTGAACATAATTTCTTAGAGGATACTGTTGTAGGTTCTAGGCTCCTTTGCCTTAAAACAAAGGAATCTCATAAAAGGGTAGGGAAAACATTTATCCCTCATCCCATTACCAAGCAGCAAAAGCCTAGTGCTGAACTAATAGACATTTCTATCTGCCCTTAATTTCCACTGGATGTTGGTATTTTTCCCCCCTTAAATGGACCCCTATTAATGAGGGAAAGAATTGGGTTGCAAATTTAAGAGCCCTTTGCAGAAAACTCAGCTGGCAGCTCTTTGTGTTTTCAAACAACTACAGTTACTTGTAGTGCTCTCACTGTCCCAGCCATTCCAGTAGTTGCATAAGAACACAGAGAAAAGTCCCAAGCTGACTCAGGAATTTTTTTAGATCAAAGCCAATGTCTCAAACTGCATGTGGAAATAAATGGGCATTACGCATTATGGGGTACTTTTGTTGTATGCTCTTGGAAAAAAGTAGGCTGCTCATTTCTCCACAGCATCACTTTCTTTTTCAAGGCAATGTGGTAAACAATGCATCACATACCAGTATCTAATTTTAGAGTTAGGCATCAACATCCTCCTCCAAAATAAATATTCTTATCTTCCCAGGTAGCAGAAAGAGAAAAATCCCGCATAAAACCTGCCAGGCTTAGCTAAGAGCAGCAAGCAGTATGCAGTTGTCCATTAATATGAACTGTAATTATAACTGGCAGTCACGGATCCTCAAAATGCAGATCTGTTATTATCCTCACCCTCGTACCATTGCCACAGTCTACAGTATTGAACTGCATCCATCTGTTTCCCAGCTCTGTCCTGGTCAAAACCAGTTAATAGGTAAAATGATGAAGAGCAATATTATATAATGCCTTATGAAGAAAATATTAACCACCCACTTTCAGTGCTGGCTATTTTATCTAATGAAAAATGGAAGAATGACTGTTTCAGCCACATATAATGCAGTGGTTACTAGAGTCTGAAAATAGTTTGGCACATTTAGCTGATGAAACTAGGAGAAAATGTAGAATACTATTGATCAGATAGCTAGGAAAGCAAGCATGTATGTTGGCATTGCATTCCAGTCAAAAAGTCAGGGTAGCCATTATCTCTCACTATACCTCTTTCAAGTAAATTTCTAGTATTAGAGATTTTTTTTCTTCTTGAAGAGTGTAAGATTGGCAAACCACATGCCAAATTTCAAATTAATAGTCTTTCATAATGTTAAATTGTAAAAAGCTTTCATCTTTTCAAAGCATTGGTATGTAATTAGATGTAGATCAGATTAGATTACTTCTAAATTAGATTCCAAAGCATTAAATACTCCAAGTTTAGTGTAATGATCCACTTGTCTATTTTCTACGACCTTCATTATCCGGCATTTCAGACTGCAATCATCTCAGTGCACTACGGAAAAATTTCAAACTTTGGTTGGCCGTGAGCTCATGAGGGCACTCACTGTCCTAACTGCTGATTCTTCCTGGCTCCCAGGTGCCATCTGCAGGTAAATATTCAGTCATATACAACATTCTTCCTTCATTACAATTCTCTACTATGATTTCCCCAAGGACATTGTATCACAGGGTTGTCTCTCTTCAAATCAATCTTGACTCTGAAATTTTAGGAACCCCTGCTTGGCCATTTTTGGTCATCTGTATTGCCTCCTAGATTAACAAACTGAAAGTTGCCTCTCAAAAATTTAAGTAGTCAGGAAACTTCTTAAAGATTTAAGATCCATGTAAGGATTATTATCTTTAATATTTTAAAGAATTTATCAGAAGGCATTTAGTTTCTGAGAGGAAATTCTGCAATTTTCTTTTACGACTCTGCCCTTTTTCCTCCCCTTCCTCTCCTCTCTCCCCCTCCCTCCTCCATTCTTGCCTTTTGTTCTATTAAAATTTTGAATTAGGGAAACTTCCATTCCTGATGACCAACCTCTTCTACAAGTGAATACAAATAAAACACCGCAAAACAAATACGTGAGTTAGGCAAATCATAATTCTCAATCCAGTGTTGACAAGAGTAAAGATACAAAATCTTTTCAAATCCAACATACTGCATGGAATGTCTTTGCTTGTTTATAGCATACATAAATTTTGAAAAAAGACCTAAGTAAGTAAAAAGATCAAAGCACAAGTCTTATCTTACGGAAGTAATGTTGTGAAAAGGGGAGAATGTCAATTACATGCTTCTATAGAAGATCAGCCTGTCCACCTGGGGACAATGATCTCCGTGCAGTTTTAATCCCTGGAGGTATAAATCACAGGAGAAGATGCACTCTTTGAAGATGGTTGTCTTTTATTTTCTGGTACACAGAAAGGAAAGTAAGAATTCAGCCATCAGGAGCAGTAGCAATAATTATACAGCATTCTAATATTTAATTCCTAAGAATTTCTAATCAAAACCACTGGTTTCACCAACTGTCTGTTTTAGCATGGTTCCAGTTTTTATCTCTGACTTCCAGTTTAAGATGAACCACCAGAAAAACAAATAGTATATTACTTCAGGAGTTCAAGGCATTCTCTATGCCAATTCCTTGGGTTTTTTTCCTCAGAAAACCTCAGTTTAATGTCTATCTTCACAATCTTCTGATTTGGAGCAGCTCCCAGATAGCCTCCAAAGCAGTTAAATCAAATGACCTGAGGGCTTGGCGGGAGCACTGCAGAAATACTCACCACACAATGCTAGCATGAGTCTTCCAAAGGACTACTCTTATGAATGTTTTGCTAGTATTTTTAGATGAACCATAGTGGAATTATTTGGTCTATAATTATGCATACATTCCCACCTTGCTAAGAGGCACACGGTAGTCAAGATCCTTGAATCATTCTCACACCAGTCCACGTGTTCCTTGTGTAATGCCATTAGTTCCACAGAAGTGATGCACATACCCATGGAGTGAAGAGTGTCCTTAGCAGCTTGAGGGCAGCCCATGTCATGGGCTTCTACCTTTCACAGCATACCTCATATAAAGGAACTAGGGTGTCTTGGTTAAGGCTAAGTGATGCTATTTCTACACATATGTAACATGCAACACTAGGACATGCATGCTGTCACTCTCTCCCTCTCTCACACACACACTGCCACTCTACAAGAATTTCAGGATTAGAAAACTGCCACAATTTTATAATAGATATTAACTCAGAAAGAATTGTATCCCAAAAAATGTTAATTCTCTAAAACCGCAAGTACAAAAGAGCTCTTCCCGCTCAAACCCATAGTAGCCTAAGCAACAAGGAAAGAAGGGGTCACTACTGTCCCAAGAGGCACTGGACAGAAAAGGCAATGACAATGGGGGCTTACAATTTAATGCCTGAACTTTTCCAATGAAGCTATCTTTGCAGTAGAAAAATGAATGAGAGAATGAACAAATGAGTGTATAAATGAATTAAACAACTGGAGACTTCACCAAAATATAAAGACACAACCAAAATGGGAAAAGTTATATAAACTTAGCTTCTTACATTCAGAATTGCATCCTGATATCAAAGTGGGTAGAGAGGAATTAGAGAACTGAACACAGAATAAGAAAGATGCAACAGACAATTCATACCACAGCAATGCAGAGTTCTTCTGTACTCTGTTTGACTTATGTTTTAAGTTAACCCAGAAATGAAACTTGCACTGCTATTTCCCTCCGCACAGCAGTTACAGTAGGATAGAACTCATGTAAATGAAATTAGGCACTCATGTTTTATCTTGGAATAGACTTTGGCCATATTAGTTCCTGCTGAGATGTAATAGTCACTTCATTGCGCCTGAGTGAGCTAAATACTCTCTGATATGGAAGTCAGGCTGTTCTTCTATCATAAGGCTTTTCTGGGTTTATGTCATGGAATAAAAGGAAACAAAATGAGTTAACTTTTTCAGCAAATTTCCCCACTGTAATTTAATTAGAGGAAGGACTGATGTTTTGATTAATCTAGTTCTTTCTTACAATTTAACATAGACTGAGACATAAGTGTTTGAAACAGAAGTTGTTCAGAGATGCTCATGAATGGCTTTTTATCTTAGCTAAATCTTTGATGAACAGTTGCAAAGCAAGAGGTAAACTCCAGAGGAGTCCATGCTGGAATGCTTTGGGATGCTGAAGGTCTCTCATTTCTTTAGCATGGAAAGCTGCATAGGGAGGCAGCAGTCTGTGAATACAGGGTATTGGAAAACTAACTGTTGTAACAGGACAAGGAAGATACAAAGTTGTTAGATTTTTTCTTTCAGTGGGTTAGAAACAGCATATATCCAACACACAACAGGCACACTCATTTACACCGGTGTGCACTTGGGGCCATGTGTGGGGTAGCATAGCAAAAAGTAATCATGGCACAAAGTGAGATCTGGGAAACGTCTTTTCCTATGATTTATGTCACTGTGTGTCCCAGCGGATGACACCACATTAGTCTCAGTACACCACCAAAGCTTCTTACAGTCATGACCCCATATGCCACACATTGATCATTGATCGGAAGCTTGATTGCTGATGCACGTGGTGCATGGAGTTTCTTAATAGAAGGCAATCTGTCTAGCTGCCCTTCAAACATCTGGGTTAGGTGATCACACTGCACAAGAATCTTGTACTCAGTCTGTAACCTCAATAGTTCTGTCATTTAATCATCATCTAGTTTCAGATACATCTGGTCGCATATTTCATTTTTTATTATTTCCATATCAGCTCTTCTATTGTTTCAGTCTTTCAGTTCATTCTTAAATCTTGAACACTACTGAGATAAGTCACAACACACAATTCTCCATGGTTATATGTTTCTCTGTTCATTAGATGTTATGGTTAAATCTTAATCCAAATGGAGTCAGTGCCAAATTTATACTGGTGTCAGTGAGTCTGAGATTTCACTCTCTAGATATTTTACATGTAAAGTCATGTCAAGAGAACAATAGTGTTTCACTGTCAAGCACCCAGAAAGTCAAATAATTAATAGTTTGACAAGCAGAACTCAAGTTGTTTTAATTTCAATCCCTTTGTGTATCTGCACTATCATGCACCCTTCAGTTACATCAGAGAAGTTCAGCTGGCACAGCTCCTGGTATGCTTCTTGCTATTCTTCTGCCTCCCACTGCAACTCCTTCACCTGCTTGGGCTCTTCCTCATAGGATAACTCTGCCTGCCCTCTGTCTCCTACTGGCCGTCCCCAGAACTGCTGTTTCCCACAGGTGGAGAAACTAGCTCCTGGAAGTATCCCCCAACCAGCTCCTCACTCTCAGACACGAAAATCACATACTGCCCTGAACTGAGACATGACTAAATTGTTTGTCGAAAGTTCTGTGCCACTATTCTGCCTCTTAGAGTGAAAGTAAACAGGGCACAGTTGAGACACATGCTAGAACCTCTTGCTCTTCTACCAGCCTTTCTTAGCCTCCCTGATCACTCCAGCCCTGCTGAAGTTTGATCTCATATAAAAGCTGTTCAAACTCTTTGAGAACAGAAGGAGCACAATCAAGAGGAAATGTGATACTACAGCTTTGGGGCTCCCAGTCCTTTTTTGATAAGCAGCACTTCTGCTTTCTCCTGTTCTGTGTTCCTGCCTCGTCCATCACATTTACAGTTCCCTGGACTAAAAATACTGCCTCTCTTTACCTGCTTGACTGCTATCCTCTTGTGGAGCTGACATCCTCCTCTGTACTCCCAGCACTGGGGCCACCAGGACTGAGGAGCAGGACAGGAAAGGAAGGTATAGAGCTAAGTCATCTTCTCGTCCTCTCCCATGCTACCTGCATATCCCTACATGGTGGGACGTGGAGCAGTAATGCAACATTACGACGAATTTTTAGGGTCCTTTCCTGGTGGGTAGTCAGGTCTGGAGGAAGGAAGATCAGGTTTCGGAGAATGTTTCTGTCATGAGTTGTCAGTAAAAATGTGCAAATTGGTTTGAGGGCAGAGCCTGGACCATGCAACTCCACCTCTCCCATAGGAATTAGGCCTGATGATGCTTAGTCTATGTATTTAGTGTGGTTTTAGGGAGGAAGTGTGTCCCAGTTCTCTCAGGCAGAAAATGTGTAATAGCAGAAACTTAGGAAGAGAAACTTACAGGTAAATTTAGGTTCTTATGGGCTCTGATCAGACAGGATCTGTGTAGACTGTTCTACTGACATCTTTTGGCTCTGCAAGTTTCTGCCAAACATGTACAAACTGAGACCTTTGAGAAATTGATTAATCTAGAGTGGCATTGTATTGCATAAGGCCATTCTGACCACAAATACTGCTTCCTGTCCAATTCCAAGCCCTACTCAAAACTTAGGGATGCAAGACCTGGGTCAGAAGAAAAGTTTGCCAAAATTCTCCTTAACTTAGCAGTACAACATCTTTTCCTTTTGTCTCTTTCTCAGAAACAGCTAAAACTTTAAAGAAAAGGGGGTGGAGTAGGGAAAGGGAAAATCCTGTGTGAATCAGGCAGCCAGCACAAAAATTTTCAGCACAGAATTTAAAGTTTGGCAAAACTACAGCAAACAAAGTTTGGATCTTAACATTCAAAGTATCATATAATTATACTCACTGGCACTGCTACCAGCTCTGCTTCATTTGGCGCATCAGTGTCTTTCCATCACTGTTAATTATAGTATTCCAAAATCATGATCTGTTCAAACAGATGCCACTTACTAAAAAATAATAATAAAAAAAAAAAAAACCACATAAATCTTTCTTTCTTTCTTTCTTCCATGTAATCTCTCCCATTATTACAACAATGTGTGATATGAAATGGATAACACTCAGGGCCTAGCTAAGATCTAAACAAGGCAATTCTATACCCACTATCCTCTGTTTCAATAGTCACTGTTGTTTTAAGAAACCTATTCTCCCAAGAGAAAAAAAAACCTTTATCTTTTCAGTATACTCACAATTTCTGCTGCAATTCACTGATCAGTATCACTATTGTTTTCAGCGGTGGGGTTATGTTTATAGGTCTGCTTTCACTGAATCATTTTCTCCTCATAAATCACTTAATCTCTTCCCAAGCTGCAATATCATACTTGGGCTCCACAACATAAAAATAGAGGGATGTTTTGCAGCCAGCAAACCAGACATTTAGAGCTCTATATGCTTTTTCATGAGTAGTTGACAAAT